>CM019064.1:46169267-46295435 GCA_009667805.1 Leptobrachium leishanense
ATACATATAATGCACACATACACGCGGTGTGTGTATATATACATATAATGCACACATACACGCGGTGTGTGTATATATATATATATATAATATATATTATATTGCAACATACACACGGTGTGTGTGTATATATATATTGCACACATACACACGGTGTGTGTATATATATATTGCACACATACACGCGGTGTGTGTATATATATATAATATATTATATATATATATTGCACACATACACTCTGTGTGTATATATATATTGCACACATAAACGCGGTGTGTGTGTGTGTATATATATAATGCACACATACACGCGGTGTGTGTGTGTATATATATAATGCACACATACACGCGGTATATATATATATTGCACACATACACGCGGTGTATATATATATATATTGCACACATACACGCGGTGTGTATATATATATATTGCACACATACACGCGGTGTGTGTGTATATATATATTGGACACATACACGCGGTGTGTATATATATATATATTGCACACATACACGCGGTGTGTGTATATATATATATATTGCACACATACACGCGGTGTGTATATATATATATATATATCACACATACACGCGGTGTGTGTATATATATATATATATATATATCACACATACACGCGGTGTGTATATATATATATATATATATCACACATACATGCGGTGTGTATATATATATATATATATATGCACACATACATGCGGTGTGTGTATATATATATATATATATATATATTGCACACATACACGCGGTGTGTATATATATATTGCACACATACACGCGGTGTGTGTGTATGTATATATATTATATATATAGCACACATACACGCGGTGTATGTATATATACATATAATGCACACATACACGCGGTGTGTATATATATATATATATATTGCACACATACACGCGGTGTGTGTATATATATATATATATTGCACACATACACGCGGTGTGTGTGTGTATATATATATATTGCACACATACACGCGGTGTGTGTGTATATATATATATATATATATCACACATACACGCGGTGTGTGTGTGTGTATATATTATATTATATATACACACACACTACAGCGGTGTGTGTGTGTGTTATATATATATATTTAGCACACATACACGCGGTGTGTGTGTGTGTATATATATATATTGCACACATACACGCGGTGTGTGTGTATATATATATATTGCAACACATTACACGCGGTGTGTAATATATATAATATATGCACACATACACGCGGTGTGTGTATATATATTATATAACACATACATGCGGTGTGTATATATATAATATATATTGCACACATACATGCGGTGTGTATATATATATATATATTAATATACATATATATGTATTATATGCACACATACACGCGGTGTTGTATATATATATTGCAACACATACACGCGGTGTGTGTGTATGTATATATATATATATATATATATAGCACACATACACGCGGTGTATGTATATTATACATATAATGCACACATACACGCGGTGTGTGTATATATATATATATATAATTGCATTGTACACACATGTATATATAATATATATATATTGCACACATACACGCGGTGTGTGTGTATATAATATATATATATATATATATATATATATAGCACACATACACGCGGTGTGTGTGTGTGTGTATATATATATATATATATATTGCACACATACACGCGGTGTGTGTGTGTGTGTGTATATATATAATAATATATATTATATATATACTTGCACACATACACGCGGTGTGTATATATATATATTGCACACATACACGCGGTGTGTGTATATATATATATATATATATTGCACACATACACACGCGGTGTGATGTATAATATATATTCACACACATACAATATATGTGATATATATATATATATAACACACACTCACACACGTGTGTATATATATATGTATATTATATATAATATATAGAAAGCCAGAAGAGTCCTGCAACACCTTTGAATGTCAGCATGTAGACAAATATGGGTGCTCTGCCAAAAGTGATATATATCCAAGGAAAGTGGCGGCACTCGATTTGAGAAATAAAAAAACAAAAAAAGTTTATTTAAATCATTTAAAATAAGACCGACGTTTCGGCCTCACAGGAGCCATTCACGCGGTGTATATATTTGCACACATACACGCGGTGGTGTATATATATATTGCACACATACACGCGGTGTGTGTATATATATATAATATTGCACACATACACGCGGTGTGTGTGTGTATATATATATATATATAATATATATATATATATATAGCACACATACACGCGGTGTGTGTGTATGTATATATATATATTGCACACATACACGCGGTGTGTGTGTGTATATATATATATATATTGCACACATACACGCGGTGTGTGTGTGTGTATATATATATATATATTGCACACATACACGCGGTGTGTGTGTATGTATATATATATATATTGCACACATACACGCGGTGTGTGTATATATATATTGCACACAACTACACGCGGTGTGTGTGTGATATATATATAATATATATTGCACACATACACGCGGTGTGTGTGTGGTGTATATATATATATATATTGCACACATACACGCGGTGTGTGTGTGTATATATATATTATGCACACATACACGCGGTGTGTGTATATATTATATATATATATTGCACACATTTAACACGTGGTGTGTGTATATATATTGCACACATACACGCACGGTAGTGTGTATACGCTATTATATATATATATTATATATATATACTATATATGTATTATATATATTATATAACAAACCTAGAGAGAGAGCACTCCAAACAACATGTTCAAACAGTACAGAAGAAACCACAACAGCAGCTAAAATCATTTAAAACAGGAGATTTAACCAGGTTTAACCCTTTAAATGCCTACAAACAATTCTTATCCCCTTCAAATGCACCATACCAATGATGGTGCATTGAAGGGGATAAGAATTGTTTGTAGGCATTTAAAGGGTTAAACCTGGTTAAATCTCCTTTTTTAAATGATTTTAGCTGCTGTTGTGGTTTCTTCTGTACTGTTTGAACATGTTGTTTGGAGTGGCTCTCTCTCAGGTTTGTTGTAATATGCTGTCTTGAGATGCACCCGCACTGAAAGCGTAGTTAGGTTGAGTGCTGCCCTTCCTGTGTATTTATATAATATATATATAATATATATATATATATATATATATATATATATATAGCACAATTGACAAGACCAGAGGATAAACTGCTTATTAAATTTACGTATGCGTAAAAAATGTATTGAAGTTTTAAAACATACGGTCTGTCCGCTTGACCGACGTTTATATATATATATATATATATATATCTATATATATCGCGTATATACCGTATTTTTCGCTCCATAAGACGCACCTAGTTTTTAGAGGAGGAAAACAGGAAAATAAATATTCTGAAATCAAATAGTGTAATAATGGATATTGCCCCAGCTCCTCTCATGGATATACTGCCCCAGCTCATAGATATACTGCCCCAGCTCATAGATATACTGCCCCAGCTCATAGATATACTGCCCCAGCTCATGGATATACTGCCCCAGCTCATGGATATACTGCCCCAGCTCATGGATATACTGCCCCAGCTCTTGGATATACTGCCCCAGCTCATGGATATACTGCCCCAGCTCATGGATATACTGCCCCAGCTCATGGATATACTGCCCCAGCTCATGGATATGCTGCTCAGCTCATGGATATACTGCCCCAGCTCATGGATATGCTGCTCAGCTCATGGATATACTGCCCCAGCTCATAGATATACTGCTCAGCTCATGGATATACTGCCCCAGCTCATAGATATACTGCCCCAGCTCATAGATATACTGCCCCAGCTCATGGATATACTGTCCCAGCTCATAGATATACTGTCCCAGCTCATAGATATACTGTCCCAGCTCATGGATATACTGTCCCCCAGCTCATGGATATACTGTCCCCCAGCTCATGGATATACTGTCCCCCAGCTCATGGATATACTGTCCCCCAGCTCATGGATATACTGTCCCCCAGCTCATGGATATACTGTCCCCCAGCTCATGGATATACTGTCCCCCAGCTCATGGATATACCCCAGCTCGCTCATGGATATGCCCCAGCTCGCTCATGGATATGCCCCAGCTCGCTCATGGATATGCCCCAGCTCGCTCATGGATATGCCCCAGCTCTCTCATGGATATGCCCCAGCTCGCTCATGGATATGCCCCAGCTCACCCGCCGCCGCGTTCGTCTCCCTCTGAGCGTGCGTCCGGCGGCAGGAAGCTTGGGCACTCGCCTGGGGGAGCCACGAGATCGCGGTCACGTGGCTCCCCCAGGCGAGTGCCCAAGCTTCCTGCTGCCGGACGCACGCTCAGAGGGAGCCGAACGTGGCGGCGGCAGGTGAGCTGGGGCATATCATCATGGGGCATTCGCTCCATAAGACACACCCACTTTTCGCCCCACTTTTTGGGGGGAGAAAAGTGCGTCTTATGGAGCGAAAAATACGGTATATATCGCGTATATGTGTGTAATAAATATATATATAGCGCGTATATGTGCGTATTATTATTTATTTATATATATTATCTATATATCACGTATATGTATTCCAGGGGTGGAATACATTGTCGCTGTTGGCAGGCTTACGCAATCCATGACCATCCATTGCAAACTAAACTTCCACCATTGTTCAACAGAGCTCAGTATTAAATGTATGCAAGGGTTAAGAACTGCAATGTTTGAAGGGGTTTAGGAAATGTTTTTAAGCACTGAAAGGGTTAAATCTGAAACTGTTTAAACGTATTTAGCTGCTGTTGTGGTTTCTTTTGTTTTGTTTGGTGTGCTCTCCTCTCGTTTTGTTTTATATATGTAGCATATATGTGCGTATTAGATAGATAGATATATATATCTCTCAACAGTAAATTAATATTTTATTTAGTCCCGGAGTGCCTCCCACCATTCTTCATTTTTCTATATATTCTCTACCAGGGAGTTCAGCACCCGGGCCTCTACTATTTTTTGTGGGTCTTCCCACCCACGCCACAGTGCACAGGAATTGAGTGCCTGTTCCCCCTTTTTTCTAGAGAATATATATATATATATATATATATATATATATATATATATATATATATATATATATATATATATATATATATATTGCTGTGTTAAGTCCAGATGCCAAAATCACGAGTATAGCAGTACGTAGTGATACCTTTTTTTTATTGGACTAACGTTCCGTCTTTTAAATGTAACGTTAGTCCAATAAAAAAGATATCGGCCATCCTCCAGGCTCAGGCGAGCCCCTCGCTTGGCCTTTGTGGGAACAGTTTGGAGCTGGCCCCTTCCTCTTCCAACATGACTGTGCACCAGTGCACAAAGCAAGGTCCATAAAGACATGGATGACAGAGTCTGGTGTGGATGAACTTGACTGGCCTGCACAGAGTCCTGACCTCAACCCGATAGAACACCTTTGGGATGAATTAGAGCGGAGAATGAGAGCCAGGCCTTCTCATCCAACATCAGTGTGTGACCTCACAAATGCGCTTCTGGAAGAATGGTCAAAAATTCCCATAAACACACTCCTAAACCTTGTGGACAGCCTTCCCAGAAGAGTTGAAGCTGTTATAGCTGCAAAGGGTGGACAGACGTTATATTTAACCCTATGGATTAGGAATGGGATGTCACTTAAGTTCATATGTGAGTCAAGGCAGGTGAGCGAATACTTTTGGCAATATAGTGTATCTCTGAGTGCTACCCTCCTTGTCTATTCAGCCGCATGCTGTCACCTATTTATAGTAGTAAAATGTAATGGCCGGCCCATTTGCTCTCTGACAAATTAACAGTGCACCTCAGCACAATTCAGCTGCATCGAATTTGCCCCCTAGAAGACTATCGTATTGTGTCTTCTATTCACAGAATACCAAATTGCGGCAAAATGCCCTGATTTTTGGTGTTTAAAGTCGACAGGTTTAAACAGGCGATTTAGAATGTGTGAAATGGAATATATTTATTATTTTTAAGACTTTTTTTAAAAACATTTATTTTTCAAAAGATCCTTTTATATTTTTTGGACATTTTTTTCGAAATGCTTTTTTTGTAAAGGACATTTTTTTTTATTACACAGTTCAAATTTATACAGATTTGAATCCTTTTTTTTTTTTTTTTTTTGACAGTTCGGCGGAATAAGCCATTGCCAAAGTTATATATATATCTATATATCCGTGTTAGTCCAGATGCCAAAATCACGGGTATAGCAGTACATAGTGATACTTTTTTTTTATTGGATGAACATATATTTAACCCTTTAGTGACCGTGCAGTTTAACACAAATCCGTCCTTTAGTGACCGCTGCTGTTTTTACGTTTCTGCGCTGTTCGTGTTTAGGTCAAATTTTCCTCTTACTCGTTTATGCAACCCACACATATTATACACCGTTTTTCCCACCATTAAATGGACTTTCTAAAAATGCCATTATATCCTATAATTTACTATACAAAAAAAATATGAAATATGATGAAAAAATGGTAAAAACACAATTTTTCGTAATTTAATCCCCAAAATCTACAACCACCAAAAAACAGCCTAGGTCATATTTAACTAACCCCCCCCCCCCCCAGACAATTTTATTTAAAAAAACAAAATTGTCATTTTTATTTTTTCTATTTATTTTCTTTTTACACCGAATCTCGTCATGTTTGGTATCATGATCAGGCCTTTCCACTGATGTCCAGCATGACCCTCTAGCCGCCACGGATCGGGAGATAGGCAACGGATCCCCCATCTCCCCTTGGCAGCTATGGGATTAACTGGCCCACTGACATCCTCACACATATGGTGGGGATGTCAGTGGGTGGGGGGTGACCTGGAGGCTTGGCTGACCTCCACGATGTCAGCCCCCTCCAGGTTTGAATCGCGATTTGGTGCAAATTTGCGCCGAATTGCGATCCGGCAGCGAAATAGTTAATGCTGCACACTGCTGAAAAGGGGAGATTTAAGTTGTATGATCTTATCTCTGTTGTTTATTATGGACCCAAGATCCCTCATGCGTTCATTTTCCCATCTTGAACATACCATTTGACTCTCACTCTTTGCGACATTTAACCACCCACCCATATGACCCCTTATGTCCCTATGTTTAATTCTAGGAACTGATCAGTAAGCTACCAGACCTGAGGAAGAGCATAATACTCTCGAAAGCTTGTTTTTTAAATGTAACGTTAGTCCAATAAAAAAATGTATCACTACATACTGCTATACTCGTGATTTATATATACAGTCAGGTCCAGAAATATTGGGACATCCACACAATTCTAACATCTTTGGCTCTATACACCACCACAATGAAGTTGGAATGAAACAAACACAATGTGCTTTAACTGCAGACTGTCAGCTTTAATTTGAGGGTATGTACATCTAACTCAGGTGAACGGTGTAGGACTTACAGCAGTTTGCAGATGTGCCTCCCACTTGTTAAGGGACCAAAGGTAATGGGACAATTGGCTTCTCAGCTGTTACATGGCCAGGTGTGTGATATTCCCTCATTACCCCAATTACAATGTGCAGATAAAAGGCCCAGAGTTCATTTCAAGTGTGCTATTTGCATTTGCAATCTGTTGCTGTCAACTCTCAAGATGAGATCCAAAGAGCCTTCACTATCAGTAAAGCAAGCCATCATTAGGCTGAAGAAACAAAACAAACCCATCAGAGAGATAGCAATAACATTAGGCGTGGCCAAAACAACTGTTTGGAACATTCTCAAAAAGAAGGAACGCACCGGTGAGCTCAGCAACACCAAAAGACCCGGGAGACCACGAAAACAACTGTGGTGGATGAATGAAGAATTCTTTCCCTGGTGAAGAAAACACCCTTCACAACAGTTGGCCAGATCAAGAACACTCTCCAGGAGGTAGGTGTATGTGTGTCAAAGTCAACAATCAAGAGAAGACTTCACCAGAGTGAATACAGAGGGTTCACCACAAGATGTAAACCATTGGTGAGCCTCAAAAACAGGAAGGCCAGATTAGAGTTTGCCAAACAACACCTAACAAAGCCTTCACAGTTCTGGAACAAGGTCCTATGGACAGATGAGACCAAGATCAACTTGTACCAGAGTGATGGGAAGAGAAGAGTATGGAGAAGGAAAGGAACTGCTCATGATCCTAAGCATACCACCTCATCAGTGAAGCATGGTGGTGGTAGTGTCATGGCGTGGGCATGTATGGCTGCCAATGGAACTGGTTCTCTTGTATTTATTGATGATGTGACTGCTGACAAAAGCAGCAGGTTGAATTCTGAAGTGTTTCGGGCAATATTATCTGCTCACATTCAGCCAAATGCTGCAGAACTCATTGGACGGCACTTCACAGTGCAGATGGACAATGACCCAAAGCATACTGCAAAAGCAAGCAAAGAGTTTTTGAAGGGACAGAAGTGGAGTGTTATGCAATGGCCAAGTCAATCACCTGACCTGAATCCCATTGAGCTGCATTTCACTTGCTGAAGTCAAAACTGAAGGGAAAATGCCCCAAGAACAAGCAGGAACTGAAGAGCGTTGCAGTAGAGGCCTGGCAGAGCATCACCAGGGATGAAACCCAGCGTCTGGTGATGTCTATGCGTTCCAGACTTCAGGCTGTGATTGACTGCAAAGGATTTGCAACCAAGTAATAAGAAGGGAAAGTTTGATTTATCCTTACCTACAAAAGCCTCACTAACTCAGCTCCCCACTACCTGTCCTCACTAATCACCAAATACACCCCAGCCCGCTCCCTAAGGTCAAACAGTGACCTGCGCCTAGCTTCTCCCCGCATCACCTCTTCCCATGATAGACTGCAGGATTTCTCACGCGCAGCCCCCACTCTCTGGAACGCTCTCCCTCGTACTGTCAGACTTTCCCCTAACTTCTCTTCCTTCAAACGCTCCCTGAAAACATTCCTATTTAGGGAGGCCTACCACCCAACTCACTGACGCAACCATCAATCACTCTCACCTTACAGTCCTCTCCTCCTGTTTCCAACCCCAACCCTCCCAGATTGTGAGTTCCTACGGGAATAGGGCCCTCATCTCCTCCTGTACTGTTTGTCAAATGTTGTTCAATGTATTGTAACCCTGTCTATACTGTGCTTATTGTACAGCGCTGCGGAATATGCTGGCGCTTTATAAATAAAGAATAATAATAATAATAATAATTTATGATTATTATTCTGTCCCATTACCTTTGGTCCCTTAACAAGTGGGAGGCACATCTGCAAACTGCTGTAAGTCCTACACCGTTCACCTGAGTTGGATGTACATACCCTCAAATTAAAGCTGACAGTCTGCAGTTAAAGCACATTGTGTTTGTTTCATTCCAGCTCCATTGTGGTGGTGTATAGAGCCAAAGATGTTAGAATTGTGTCGATGTCCCAATATTTCTGGACGTGTGTGTGATAGATATCTATCTATTACAATAAAGCAAATATATTCTCAGTGTTTCACTGCATAGACAATAAACAGAACCCCACCCTCCAATCCTCTCACAGGATTAAAATTTCAAATCTGACCATCCTATGTATATTCCGGTTCCCTTCTTTGTCGCTGGCCTCAGCTCTCCCGACCACCGGACAGCCCTCATGCGCTCCTCTGAGATTCCCCACGTCTGAATAATAGCAGTAATCCGCATACACCACATGGTCCCTTTTTTTTGACGGACGTAGAACAAAAAAGGGAATTATGGGAAATTTAATATGAAAAATAAAAAAAATTGAAAAGGATATGAAAAGTCATTTTGTGCGTTCAAGGTGCTGGACGTCGCAAATGCGCTGCGTCTGACATCTCATCGCTCACACAGAACGCTGCGTGGACGTGGCGCACTCTGCGCGTTTGTCTAGCAGGTTTACGTTCTTGCCTAACTTGCGTCCGTTTGCCACGTGCGTTGTGTATGTGCAGTTCGGTGCGCACATACGTCGTGTGTGGGTCTATTGCTCATGATTCTATGCTACGACGGACTTTAAACTGTGCGACAACATGGACGTGATCACTGTGTTCGTCTGACGCTGGCCTAAACCGTGTGTGCTGTACACAGGCCGATTAATCGACCAACCAATTTATTTGATTAAAAAAAAAACATTGACAACTATTTTCATTGTCAATTAATTAACTGTTTCAGCCCTATTGCCTTTTCACTTTCTCCTTGCCCAACGTGCCCAGAGACACAGAGCATCTCGACCCCTGACCTCTGTAGGCCATGTTTAGCAGTAATTAACCCTTAGCTTGGTGAAGGGTTAATAAAATCAGTCTGCGTTAATTGCTTTCAAATGATTTTTGAGGAAGGCCTAATAATTTGGGTGACGCTGTTATTCTAAACCAGGGATGGCGAACCTTGACGCCTCTTTTTCAGAACTGTATGTCCCACGAGGCTCTGCCAGCCTTATTTGTGATTAAGCATCATGGGACATGTAGTTCCAAACATCTGGGGTTCTAAGGTTCACAATCACTGTCTATATTTTTAGGGGACGAAGGGTTAAGCTACATTTTTCCTACTAAGACATATGTTATGGGTCAAATCTGCGTAACGCTGAATATTTTGTGAGCCACGTAGAGAAAGATGATGCTTGGCTGATGACTGCGATTTCCATTCAGTTCCTTCAGGGAAAGTGAGTAAGACGCTGAATAAGTACTGGGGAATCGAACGTGACTCAGACGCCGATAAATAAGTCTTGATTGTGACGCCTGTGAGTCGAGGAAACAAACGCTAATGTGGCACTTTAGATGTTTAGGAACTGTATAATCAGGAACATCAGATCGGTCATGTTGTCCTGGATGCATTTTTTTCATGCAGAGGGAGAGGATAGGGAAGATGCTGCCCTGTAATCTGTATTATTCAAGTGTGTTGGAGGGACTATGAGTGTGACAGAACAGCCGTCACGTTCAATTTATTAGCCCATAAAAAGTTAAAAGTTCGTTTGTTAAAGATCAAATTTCGTTTATACAATTTATGTCTGTATGATCCCTGGGTGTATTGTGTTTCCCCTCGCAAATTCCCCGCACCAAACGCGACTGCTGACCCTCACAATTTAATAACACCCAAATGCCCAGTTTTCGTTCCCCCAAGTGTAGAATTCGTTAGTACAATTTGTGCCCGTATGTTTATGGTTGTTGATTGGGTTCATTGCCAAATCTGCCTTGCCCAGCCATCGTAGGTTATCTCCCCAGCGCAACGCTGCTGCAGCTGCCGCCGGCCGAAACCAAGCACAGCCGACATTCCTTGCACCCTGCACCGCTCATTCCCTGTTCCTGCCACCGGAGTGGTTCTTGGGCAGAGGGGCCCTGGGCACATGATGCCACTGTGGGGTGAGTTCTAGAGACCAGCCCCACTGAGATCACCCCCCAATCAGCCGCTGGACTCAGGTCGGGTTTCCCAGATGCAGGCGAGATCCGGCGTCAGAGCTCGCACTCCAGGGGGTGGAATTTCCTGGGCAGGGAGCAGCCCAGGGCGGACCAGACAATGTGGCACCAAGAGATGGGACCATGTTAAACATACAATAAGGGCTCGGGCTAGAGGCAGTGGCAGAGCTGGCGCCGGGGTGTCTGGGGGCGGGGATGGGAGAGAACAATGGAACTGTACCATATAAATGGACCGTGTATGTGCGGTTTTACAATAAACCAAGTTTCTTATCCTATACTGCGTCTCGACGAGTATTTGGGAAGAGGGACTATCTGCTAGGTATTTCCTCCTGGCAGACTCGACATATACCAGCAAGGAACCTGACGCCGGCTCGCTACCGCTGCACCCTGCAGACCAACCCCGGCACCTAAGGCGGATCTACTCCCTCCGAGTAGTGGCGTCCGTCACAATGAGCATCAAGCTACACCCCCCCCCCCCCCATACAGTGAGGCAAACTGACAGGTGCCACCATGGCCTCTAAAACTGTCCAATGAGGGGGGCAGCAGTGAGCTCAGTTTCTTCTCAGTGTGCGCAGCTTGTCACTCGTGCAGACACGTGCCTCCTCCATCCAGTTTCATGCTGAATGAGACGGGCTCCGCACAAAGGCCGGTTCCTTTCCTGTCTGCTTATAATGAAGGGCCCTTTTGAAATTGTGCAGGATAAGGAACGCCATCTACAGTCTAGAACTTCTCATCCCCATAATGGTTTTCTAAAGCATAAACCAGGGGTCAGCACTGGGTCCTCCAGATGTTTTGGAACTACATTTCTTGGATTCTCCGTAACACTGCAGTCACACGAGCGCACGGTGTGCTTCCATGTGATCGCTCTTCCCTGCGTCAGTCGCAGCTTTGTGACGACTCGCCGGGGAGGGCCACACGGTGTAGAGTGTGCACTAGTTATGCACGTTACCACTGGACGTGCTGAAGGCTACGACTGAGTTAGGACGGGGCTGCAAAGCGTGATCCCCCACGGGGTGTGGGAATCCTATCTCCCATGCCCGGGACATGAAGATCCGGGCGCCGTACAAGTGGATTTTTTTGAGATGCGGGCAAGAAGCCCGCCGGACTGCTCCCGGCACACGAGCGCCGTCGGGATACAAAGCGCGGTCCTCCTCTGGTGGATTGCGCTTTGTACACTGAGCGCAGAGAGTGGAAGGAAGCACTCTCACAGACGTTCCTTCCTCTCACTGAGCGGTGAGATGAGGGGAGGGACAGGAGCTACGGCGCTGTTTGGTTTAGATCTCTCCCACCTACGTCGTGTCACCCTGTCGGGGGCGGAGCTTAGCAGCAGCCTCATGCCACTCTGACAGTTGGCTGAGCTGCCGACTCTGCTCAGCCACAGCCAGCCTGCATGCCTGCCTAGCGAGTACAGGGTCTGGTCTGAGGTCTATATATATGGGCATTATCTGGTCTTAGGTCTATATACAGTTGTGTTCAAAATTATTCAACCCCCCCAATGCTGTAAAGGGTTTTAGGGAATTTAGTGTACATTTGTAATTGTATTCAGAATGAAATCCTACAAGGACTTTTTAAAGAACCATATGCAACTAAAATGACATCAATTGGTTTTGTAATACAGTAGTAAATGTTTCTTTTGTGAATTCTTCATTGACACAATTATTCAACCCCTTAAAGACTACCACTCTGAAGAACAGAGGTTCATTCAAGTGTTTTCAATCAGGTATTGAAAACACCTGTGGATGTCACGGAGCAGCAATAAAGCATAATAAGCACCAATTAGGCAGCTTTAAAATGACTGATACTCAGCTCCTTCTAGACATTTACTGGTGTGGTTACAAACATGGTGAAGTCAAGAGAATTGTCCAGAAAGACAAGAGAAGAGGTGATTACTCGTCACAGGAAGGGCAATGGCTATAAGAAGATTGCAAAGATGTTAAACATACCAAGAGAGACCATAGGAAGCATCAATCGCAAATTCAAGGCAAAGGGCACTGTTGAAACGCTACCTGGTCGTGGCAGAAAGAAGATGCTGACTTCGACTGCTGTGCGCTACCTGAAGCGTAGAGTGGAG
Source organism: Leptobrachium leishanense (assembly GCA_009667805.1). Classification (NCBI taxonomy): domain Eukaryota; kingdom Metazoa; phylum Chordata; class Amphibia; order Anura; family Megophryidae; genus Leptobrachium; species Leptobrachium leishanense. Next base: position 46,182,769 of record CM019064.1, read on the forward strand.
AAAAGTCCCCGTGTGACTGCTGAGGAACTGAGAAAAGATTTGTCAGATGTGGGTACTGACGTTTCAGCTCAGACAATACGGCGCACACTGCGTAATGAAGGCCTCAATGCCAGAACTCCCAGGCGCACCCCCTTGCTGTCTCCAAAGAATAAGACGAGTCGACTGCAGTATGCCAAAAGTCATGTGCACAAACCACAGACGTTTTGGGATAGTGTTCTGTGGACTGATGAAACAAAATTAGAACTGTTTGGGCCCATGGATCAGCGCTATGTTTGGAGGAGGAAGAACAAGGCCTATGAAGAAAAGAACACCTTGCCTACTGTGAAGCATGGCGGGGGGTCAATCATGCTTTGGGGCTGTTTTGCTTCTGCAGGTACAGGGAAGCTTCAGCGTGTGCAAGGTACCATGAATTCTCTTCAGTACCAGGTGATATTGGATGACAATGTGATGCAGTCCGTCACAAACCTGAGGCTTGGGAGACGTTGGACCTTTCAACAGGACAATGATCCCAAGCATACCTCCAAGTCCACTAGAGCATGGTTGCAGATTAAAGGCTGGAACATTTTGGAGTGGCCATCGCAGTCACCTGACTTAAATCCGATTGAGAACCTCTGGTGGGACTTAAAGAAAGCAGTTGCAGTGCGCAAGCCTAAGAATGTGACTGAACTGGAGGCTTTTGCCCATGACGAATGGGCGAAGATACCCGTAGATCGCTGCAAGACACTTGTGTCAAGCTATGCTTCACGTTTAAAAGCTGTTATAACTGTAAAAGGATGTTGTACTAAGATTGAATGTCACTTGGGGGTTGAATAAAACTGATAATAATGTGAGCATAGAAAAGACATTTGTGCTTATTTCATTATAAATGTTATGTTATATTTGTCTGACCTACACGTGCCTCTTTGATTTAATTGTAAGCAAGATGACTGAATGATCAAAATCAATGTCAAACTGGCCAAAACACTCAATTTCAGTGGGGGTTGAATAATTTTGAACACAACTGTATGTGGGCATTAACCTGGTCTGAAGTCTCTGTATATGTATCTTGAGTGGACATGATCTGGTCTGTATATACAGTCAGGTCCAGAAATATTGGGACATCGACACAATTCTAACATCTTTGGCTCAATGGAGTTGGAATGAAACAAACACAATGTGCTTTAACTGCAGACTGTCAGCTTTAATTTGAGGGTATGTACATCCAACTCAGATATATATCTATCTATCTCTCATCTCACAGAATGCCCCCAGCACTCATGGATTTGCCCCCAGCTCGAACGCTGGGGAAGCTGGCCGCTTGCATGAAAAGCACGCGGCCAGCGTTCCTCCTCCGGCGCGCCGCATACTCTCCCATCCTGAAGGTCCGGTCACTTGGCAGTGATGCGTTCACGCGGCCACTGGGTGCTCATCACCGCCAAGCGACCGGACCTTCAGGATGGGTGAGTATACGGCGCGCCGGAGGGAGAACGCTGGCCGCGTGCTTTTCATGCACGCGGCCAGATTCCCCAGCCCCACGGATACCGGCAAGCAGGCCCAGCGCCGGTTTCCGGTATCGGCGGGATGTATTGGGCCGTTTGCACGAGTACTTGTTACTCGTGCAAACGGCAATATCGGCACCGATACTAGTATCGGTGCATCCCTAGTATTTAATTAATACAGCTTGCATTCGAACTCAAATTATGTGCGTGCTGTTATGAATAAAGACCTCTATTTAAACACTATTTTGTTGAAATTATTTTTCTTATCAGGACCAGTAGATCGCCCTGAGGGACAAGTAGATAGGACTACCACTTAGTCCGTTGGACAAGTAGCTTTTTTTTTTTTAAAAAAAAAAAAAAAATTCCACACCCATGACCCATAGGAGTATTGCGCACTAACTGCACTCTGTGAGGTGGCCAGACGGGCGTCGGAATGGAAGGACCGTTCACTTTCACGGATGTTCCTTCCACTCAAATACGCTCAAGTGACCCTGGCCTTAACCGCTTCGCTGTAGAGGAGGCGCTCAGCATGCCCCTTCCAAGCGGTGACTGCCTTTAACCCCTTGGGGACTGGATTGCAATTCGGAACCAATGGGCGCCGGATCGCGGTCCCCTCCTGGAGCTGGCCGACATCTTGATTGTCTGCCAAGCTTCCGGGATCTCCCCCTGCCTACTGGTGTCATCGCACATACCGTGATGACGACAGTTCGGGAGTTAACCCCTAGCTGCCACCTATGGTGGAGATAGGGGGTTCATTGGAACCCCCTATCTCACAATCCGTGGCAGCTAGGGGTTAGTGTTTGGTATCATTGGAATGGCCTGAGCATGGCCTTTCCAATGCTGCCAAACATGACCATGTAAAATGTAAAAAAATAAAATTAAAAAAATTGAAAGAAAATAAAAACTTTTTGTTTTGTTAATGAAACCATATTGTTCCCATTTCAATTATAATGTGAACAATGAGGCTGCACTAACGATTTTTTTCAATGGGGGCGCTTGCTAAAAATCACGAATCCCCCCCCCCCCCAAAAAAAATGTAAGAGTCCCCATTTCTAATTTTTTTAACACGCGCACTCCATAGAAAATATAACCGCAAACGCTCGGATGTTAAAATGTGAAAAAAAAAAAAAACTTTACACACTGTAGATGATTGAAAAATAAACTTTTATTGCATTTGTTATACAGGTAGGACATGACGTATACATATAATAATGATATATTATGAATCTGCTGGAAAGAACGATATATAATATGTCTGGGTTGTATAATAAAATGTGACTTCAAATCCCGTTTAAACCTGATGAGCAAAACCGGTGAAATGGCTCAGCAACGACAGGGTTAATCTGTGTGGCTGAGCATCATGAGAGATGTAGTTCCAAAACATCTGGAGGACGCTAGATGCTGAGATCTAGCAATAAACAAATGGAAGTTTTAATATATTTGAAATGAATACATTTTCATTATATCAACGGTTTCAGGTGGCTAGATTGCTACTTCATCGTACATTTTAAGGGTTAACTACACCATCCATGATTTAAATGTTGCTGTTAACCTTTTCACTACCAAATGCTTTAACTATACAATTTATCCCCACGTTGAAACGTGCCGTATCCTGTAGTGGGAGTTATAGCACCTTTCCTGGTTATAAAATAAGGGGAAATATGTATTTGCTGTGGGGGTTCTCCTCTAAGCGCCGGTGTTGGCCAGCTTTGGAAAAAACGTCTAAAATCGCCTGTATTGCAGTGTCGAGAAACGCCGGCGCTTCTCAAAACTGTAATCCAAACAGCAACAGGAGAAGCGTTTCAATAAATCTTCCCCTTTTGCTGTTTGCGTTATAGCTTTGTGAAACGCCAGCGTTTCTCACTGCTGCAATACGGGCGATTTATAGATTCTGCCTGCACTTAGTGTTTATCCCCTATGGATTCATGTGGTAGTAATAGGTTACTGGCCGCATATCATCCTCGCAGGGTACTGCCACACCTGGCATATGGGCCCGTGGTAAAGCGAACGTCTCACTGTCGGCCAACCACTGGCATCTGCAGCACCTGCATTGCGATCAGGTTTGGTAAGTAAATGCTACTTTTTTGCGTATTTCTAAGAAATACTTTACTTTTTTTTTATTAGAATATTTTGTGAATGAAAACGAAAAACATGAAAAACGAAATTTGGGCCGTGGTGTTTTTTCTTTCAAGACTCATTCGAAAGAATGAAAAGCTGAGAAAGGAGGAAATCGATGTGTTTTCAGAAGAACTAAGCAGAATACTGCACGAGAAATACGTCAATCACTGGTACCCCGAAACCCCGGCTAAAGGACAGGCGTACAGGTATATATATCTCTGTAACAAAAGTTGTACGGATTTCTGTGTCTCTGCAATGATCACCAAAAAAACACCTATTCAACGTTAAGTCATGATTAGGGGCTTTAACTTTTTATTTGTGTTTTGCAAGTTTTAAAGGGACATTCTAGGCTATTGCTTGATAAAAAGTGTTATAAATCTAGGACCAGCTATTAGGGCATTTATTTAAGGAAGTGTAAGTTGTGTTTGTAAATATAATTCTACTAGTTTCCAGCAACAACCTTACCAATAATTTGCAGAAAAGCAAAAAGCCTCGGCATTTGGCCCAAATCTAAATGCACACAGTGCACAGACAGGCCGCACTGGAGCAATATTCTAAAATATCAAAAATGTATCGAGTTACTTAAGATTAATGAAAATATATATAATTTGTCAGAGAACCGAAATTTCAGTGATTCGGTGACTTCAATTTGCTGACCCTGCAGTGAATTCAGCATTCGCCAAGTGAATCCGCCGAATGCAGCCTATCAGCCACCACACAGGGGTAAAAAAATACAATTTTTAAAAGGGTGTTTAAAACAAAGAAGCACGAAAATGCATGGAAATAATATAGAAGGTCCTATGAATAAAGAATAAAAAGATCTGTTGCAGAATTTAAAAAAAAAAAGCCATTAAACCCATACAGACCACTGACGTCCTGGGAAAAAGTTCCGTAAAGGACATACCATGTAACCATGTAAGTCATGGTCCTCTAACCCCCCTCCCCCAATACTCACCTCTCTGGTCCGAGTCCCACGTTGGTCTGACTTCCTTGAAGTCAGGCAAATGGTTTTATGCCAAGTGGAGCTAGGGGGATCCTTTGGATCCCTGTATCTCCCGATCCGTGGCAGCTAGAGCGTCATGTTTGGTATCATTGGAAAGATATGGCTTTTCCAATCATCATGGCCTTTCCAATGATACCAAACATGACCAGGTTTGGTGTAAAATTAAAAAAGAAAATATAATAATAATAAAATGGGTGTGTTTTTTTTTTTTTTTTTTTTTTTTTTAAAAAAAAAAAAAAAAAAATTGTCTGGGGGTTATAATAACATAAGACTTCAATTAACGTTTAAACGTGATGAGTATAAGGCTCGTGTTAGACGAGCGCAGTGTTCACGTCTGTGTTACCGCACATAAGTACGTCCGTGATAGCATACAATTGTGTTAAATGGAGCCCCACACACACAGAAGTGCGTACGCGGCAAACTGACGCAGGTTAGGCAAGAACGTAATACTGCTAGAACGGATGTGCGTAGTCCGCAACGGCCGCATAGCTTTGTGTGTGAGTGATGGGACGTAGTCAGACGGACTGCATTTATGCGTCCAGCATTTTTGACAGACAAAATGTCCCTCCTACATCCGTCAAAAATAACATCAGTCACAAAAACGGACTGTGTGGCCACTACTGCGTCTTCCGTCAAAAAAGTGCGTTCGTACTGCACGGGCGCACAGTCTGTAGAAAACGCGCTCGTCTGACCCTAGCCTTAAACGGTCAAAATGAGCTCAGCACACAGAGGTGAAATAGTTGCAGCCCTACTGCGGAGCCAACAATTATTCTCATAATCTATTAGTTGGCCGATTTCGATTAATCGATTCATCGGATAAAAGAAATAAAAAAAAAAATAGTTTACTTAAAAGGAACATTATGTAAAAAAAAAAAATAACCACAACCTCTCCAATTTTTTCGTAAGCAATTTGTGTAGTATACATAATTTTCGTACGTACATATTAGGGCTGTGCAATATTGACAAAATAATCATATTGCGATTTCTTGAATGAATATTGCGATTGCGATTTTATTTGCGATTTAGCCAATTGTTTTTGCTTTTTCAAACATGCTTCATACATTCTAAATGTATTCAGTATTCAGCACATGGAAATACTGCCCCAGCACATGGAAATACTGCCCCAGCACATGGAAATACTGCCCCAGCACATGGATATACTGCCCCAGCACATGGATGTACTGCCCCAGCACATGGATGTACTGCCCCAGCACATGGATGTACTGCCCCAGCTCACCTCTGTGCGCCACGTGTTCGGCTCCCTGTTAACTTCCGGCGGCATGGAGCTTGGGCGCTCGCCTTGGGGAACCATGTGACGAACCGCGAGAACGCGGCTCGTCACGTGGTTCCCCCTGCGAGCGCCCAAATCACCATGCCGCCGGAAGTTAACAGGGAGCAGAAAATTGCAGCCTTGTGCGATTTAGAAATTGCAGGGTCAGAAATCGCGATTCGATTGCGATTGCAATTAATTGCACAGCCCTAGTACATATGCAACTTGCATATCTTGTGTACTTTTGATACAAGGTATGCGAGTGCTTGGTCAGAGAGAGGGGTTGATGCTGCATGCGCAGCTTAAACCCATGTTTGCTTTCTCAAATGAACACTGCTACAAAAACTTGGTCATAGAAGATGATGTCACCATGAATTCAGGGTTAATAAGCTAAAGTGGTCAGGGTGCGTAGTGTCCATTTTTAAATAATTTCGTGAACAAACTGAGTGGGACGAGGGACTGGAGGTGGAAGGGATTGACTTTGCTCAAGTGACTTAAGTGTGAGAGGGAGTAGGTATGGACAAAAGACCTGATCTGAGTGTGGGAGTGCATTTGGGGAAAGGGACCAGACCAAAGAGGGTGTGGCAGGGTGGGGTGGTGGCACAGGACTCCATCTTCAAGTAAGGATAAAACACCAGCATACAGCTCCTTCACCCAGTGGCAGAGTCCTATTGTTTGTGTTATAGTTCTACTACTGTTGTAAACTAAAAACAATCTGTGTCTGACCTAACCCTAGAACTAAATCATACCTAGTAAAGCAGCGGCGCGTCTTCTCCAATCAGCTCCGAAGCTGAGGTTATATACGTTGAACTCAGTCTGACTCTAAACAGTGTGTGCTGTACACAGGATGATTAATCGATAATGGAAATAGTTGACAACTATATTTTAATCGATTAGTTGTTGCAGCCCTACTCAGCAGTGAAAGGGTTAAGAAGCAAAAACATGTAAAAAAATTGGGTATTTCTAATTTCAGGACAAAATTTAGAAGCTGTTTAGGCTAGGGTCAGACTGAGGCAGTGCGAACGCGCGTGCAGCCGCACTTAATCACGGCCGCACTAGCAGCAGATTACGGGCAATGACGGCCAATATACGAAGTACGGTCGCACAAAAGTCCGGCTGCGCAACGCAAGTGGAAAATGAACGCATTTTTTCGAGAACGTGAAACCGCAGGTACTGACGTACAGAGTGCGCTGTGTCCGCTAGCGGCGTGTGTGCGTGATTAGGAGACATCAGACGCTGCTAATGTCCAGCCTACATAACGTCCAGACACAAAAAGTGTTTTATTGATGATCCGTACAAAATCACGGACGAAAATGCGCATAGTATGACCACTATCACGTATTCTGTGAAAAAATGCGTCCATTCGTTCGAACGCACTTTTTCACAGACAACATAAAAATGCGTTTGTCTGACCCTAGCCTAAGCTGGAGTCTTTTTTGGCAGTTGTAGATTTCGGGGATTAAAGTTCGAAAAAGTGTTTGTTTCTTTTTTGTTTTTTTTAAAAAAAAGTTTTTATAGTAAATTATAGGATATGATGAAAATAATGGTATCTTTTAGAAAGTCCATTTTAATGGCGAGAAAAAACGTATATATGTGTGGGTTCCATAAACGAGTAAGAGGAAATTGGAGCTAGACACAAACGGTGCAGAAATGTAAGTGGGTACATTCAGACTGACAATGGTAAAATCGCCGGGTCCCTAATGGGTTAAAAGGAAAATCTGAATCAAAAATTATGCCGACACCCCCTCCAGAAAAATGGCTAAAAAAATTCAATTTTTTTTAACCCTTTCCATGCGGAGAACGCGCTCAGCGTGTCCTGCCGCATGTGCACTTCCCTTTGCATCCTCGATGTCAGCCCAGCATCCGGGACTGCCGCGGGCACGAATAGATGTCATTGCGGCAGCTCGATGTTGTCTATCTCAGGCCCCCCCCCCACAAGTGCAGGGAAGGTGCCTGAAAGGGAGGGGGGGGTCCTTTTGGACCTCTCTCCCTCCCCTTCCGTGCGTGGCAGCGGTGAAAGTCGGGCACCGTCTGGAAGGGCACAGCCTTGGGGGCCAGAACCCAATTCGGCGCCAAAAGCGCCAGATTGGGATCCTCTCCTGGAGCTGGCCGACCTCCTGGATGTCGGCCAAGCTTCCAGGATCTCCCCCTGACGACTTGCGTCATCGTGCATAACGCGATGACGTCAGTTTTAGAGTTGACCCCTAGCTGCCACCAATGGTGGAGATAGAGGGTCCCTTGGAACCCCCTATCATCTCCCGATACATGGGAGCTAGGGGTTAATGTTTGGTATCGTTGGATCGGCCAGAGCATGGCCTTTCCAACGATACGAAACATGACTAGGTTACAAGTTATAAAAACAAAATCATAAATTAAAATAAAAAAATATTTAAAAAATTATTATTTTTGTTCCCATTTCAATTATAATGTGAACAATGATGCTGAACTAACGATTTTTGTATGGGGTGCTTTTGTTAAAAATCGCGTAATCCCCCCCCCCCAAAAAATGTAACGAGTCCGCATCTCTAAGTTTTTTAACAAGCGCAACTCATAGAAAATATAACCGCAAATACTTGCATGTTAAAATGTGAAAAAAAACACTTTACACGTAAATTATAGAAAATTCTAATTTTATTGCATTTTTTGTTATACTATACAGGACATGACGTATACATATAATAATGATATATTCTGAATCTGCTGAGTCTGCCGGAAAGAACGATATATAATATGTCTGGGTCATATAATAAAATAAGCCTTCAAAACACGTTTAAACATGATGAGCAAAACCGGTAAAAATGAGCGCAGCACAGAGGTGGGAAAAGCCTCAGCAGCGAAAGGGTTAAAATACTTTTTGCTGCAAATTAAAAAAAATAAACCATTAAATATAAATGGGGAATTTTTTTTTACATCGCAACCTATGGGATTTGCCTTTTTAATCCTGTCAAACGAAAGCACCGAAAATTTGGGCATTTTGTAAACTTTTCAGTGCTTTTTGGTGTTCTCTGAATAGATTAACCATTAATAATCTGGGGATTTCACTGCCGCTGAAGGTCGCCGAATTGCACTGTATGTCGCTGGCAATTTGCCAATATTTGGCGAATTGCTGTGAAATTTACCATTCGAGGCAAATTTGGCTCTCAATGAATAATCCCCATAATGTATACAAGTATTAATTACACTGCCTGGCCAAATCAAGTCACCGCCTGGAATTAACTAAACGAATAGTGAGCCTTCCATTGGATAATTACTGCAGTGATCAATATGTTTCAGATGGTATAAAATGAGGTCATGTGACTCCCTGAATATACTGATTGAGCAGGTTTTCCCATCAATGGATTTTTCTCTTCCCTGATGGCACAGCGGGCATATTCCAAGATGGCAATGCCAGGATTCACCGTGCTCAATTTGTGCAAGAGTGGTTCAGGGAGCATGAGACATCATTATCACACATGGATTGGCCACCGCACAGTCCAGACCTTAACCGCATCGAGAATCTTTGGGATAATGTGCTGAAGACTTTACGCAGCGCCGCGACTCTCCCATCATCACTGATGCTATGTTTGGAGATGTTCTGATTTGGTTTCTCTGTTTTAGGTGTATCCGTGTGAACAGGTTTCATGGTACCGATCCTGACCTGATGAAGGCCTGTCAGATCAGTGGCTTGATGTATGAGGACTTGGGCTTACCCCGAGAAATAACCTTATGGGTTGATCCGTGGGAGGTCTGCTGCAGGTCAGTGGAAAGCAAGAAATTACTGCAGGGCTGTCAAACGCTGCCCCCCCCCCGATGTTTCTGACCCGAGGCAGCTCTATAATTGAGCCTAATGGGAGCCGCCTAAGGCCTCACTCAAATAGGGGTCTCGTATGATGGTATGTGTGTGGCATTTCAGTATACACAGGTTTATGGGAGCAGTGATACACCACACAAATACGCTCCTACATTAACCTGCACCAATCTGCACGGACAGCTGTCTGAGCCTTCCTTATAGTTTTTTCGAGCAAATTTTTGCACAATAATAGGGCCTCACAGCGTGCTTTACCGAAGGCCTCACTAATTCTAGAACCACCTCTGGTCCAGAACTACACTTCCCATGATTCCCTGGCCATCTATTACACTGGAAGAATTGTGGGAATTGTAGGCCTCAACATCTGGGGGACATGAGCTTGACAGCCCTGAATTACAGTGTATAACTGCATGAACTTCTAATCATTACATGAACCGTACGAGTACCCCCCCCCCCTTGAGATTGAGGTTATAGGTCAGGACCAGCAGGGTGTGCAGTCGTACGTGTTCTGTGAGCTCAGACATAAAACACTTTCTACAGGGGAAAAAAAGAAGGGATGACCTCTATTACACATTTTTCTTTTTTTGTCTCCGTTTCCTTTTTCTGATCGCATTAACCCGTTTCTAGCAGAGCTCTCGTGTATTGTTTTTCCAGGTACGGCGAGCACAACCATCCTTTCACTGTGGCGTGTTTCGAAAGCGAAGAAGACAACGTGGCTGATGTATCGCAGAAAGTAAGCCGCGCCTTGGATAACGTGACGTCTGATTATCACTCTGCGTCGTCTTCAGACGATGAAGTTTACATTAGTCATAGAAAGACTTCGCCGGTGCTGGTCGCTGCCAATTTCCAGGACTTTAATCCGGTAATTTGCCCCCTCCTTCCCAGAAATGTCTATTTACACAATATAACAGCGCTGTTACTGTTGCAGCTTTCTTACAATTCAAAACTCTTTACGGCGATTTACATACGAGGGGTTATTCACAAAGCACAGAAACCTCAACGCGTTTCACTTCAGTGCGCCTCAACGATTTACATCATCCCGAGCATTTGGTGACGTCACTATTCACCGAAGGCTGCAGAAAAAACCCCCCAAAAAACTGACGTCTCCTATTCCCCCAATAGGTGTTTAAACCAATAAAAATGCCTTAAAATGTGTCTGAAGAATAAAAAAGGTTCTTTAAAAAAAATAATAGAAAGGTCTGTTATAGGAGAAAACCTTTTAAAGAAAAATTGGGAATAAAAAATCTTGTTAAAAAAATTCCTGAAAATGAAAAGAACAAACCTTTTTTTATTTTTTTAAGATTAAAGTTTTTTTTATACATTGAAACCTATGGAATTCACCTGGTTAAATCTGCTGAGCTGAATCAATGAAAATCAGGGCATTTCACTGACACTTTGCAGTTCGGCGTCCTCAGAATAGCCTCTATGGGACACTTTTGCAGTGAACTGCACTATATTCGCCATCAGTTTGCCAGTATTTGCCAGAATGACCGTTTAGTGAATAGACAAACTGCCCCCGGTGGTAAGTTCACGCCGCTTGGTGAATAACCCCTACAAACAAGTTTAATGTCTGTTCTTTTGGTATTCACGTGTTTTCGTGCAGCGAGCTCACAGACATTGTTATTTTTTCTCAATGCTTTACAGGAAGAGCAAAAAGGAAAAACTAAGTCATGTATGTTCTCTTGTGTTAGGACACAACCCAATGAAGGGGTTGGTTTGGTTAAGGCTGGGGTCAGATGAGCACGCTATGTGTGCCTGTACTGACGTGCCTCCCCGCGTCCGTTGTGACGCTTCGACTGGGCCGGCCACATGCTGTAGCGCGCACATGAATTGCACGTGCTACAGCGGGCATGCTGCAGACGTTCTGAAAGCCTCCCCGTCGAAACACTACGACACGTTCGACGGGGCTGTAAAGCGTGATGCTCCATAGGAGGATCGAGCCTGGCAGTGCCGAGCGCACTAACTGCACTCAGTGAGGTGGCCAGACGGGCGTCAGAGTGGAAGGAACGTCCACTCTCATGGACGTACGTTCCGCTCTGCAAAACGCTTGTCTGACCCGGCCTTAGGTGGGCTAATCATGCTGTGCTGTGTGTCCTAGCAGGTAATGGCAGCCTTCCACAGTGGAGGGCTTTCCTTCATCCGGAAAGGCTGTCAATAAAGGAATACTGGAAAAACAAGGACCACGCGACTCCAGGATTAAACAAAAGATTTATTCTAGCGAACCAGGCTACGTTTTGACACTTAGTGAGTGTGTGTCTGTCGCCCACACACACCCTCGAGTCTGAATCATTGGGAGACACCCATACCATCATGGAGACAAGTGCGACTCTGCCACAAGCTCACGAGCAGGGACACACAGCAGCCGCAGAGGAACTCTGGGAACTCTTTCTTCTCATATCCTTCCGATTTCTTAAGAGGTTATTCACAAAGTATTGAACTTGCCACCGAAATGCACCGAACGGTGTATCACAGTTTGGTGCAATTTCGTGGCAAATGTCTCTATTCAGAAAGCTGTCAATTCGACAAATACTGGAGAACTGACAATGAAATACGATGCAGAACGCCACAATTCAGCGTCATTGTCCCAAGTAAGGGTTAATCTATTCAGATGCCGAAATGTCGGTGAAATGCCCTGATTTTCAGTGATTGAGTTTGACAGGTCTAATCAGGCGAATCCTATAGGATTCATTGTAAAAAAATATATATATTTTTTTTTCTTGTTGGGCTTTTTGCTGAAAAAGAAAAAACGTTTTTTTATTTTTAAGAACTTTCTATTTTTGAAGTTTTTGAAGCCGTTTTTCTTATTCTTATTGTGTTTTTTTTATTTTATAGGACCATCATTTTTCAGACACGTTTTTACTGGTTTAAACACCTGTTTGGAGGGTAGGAGAGCGCTTTTTTTGTTTTTTGCAGTTCAATGGACTTTGTCGGTTCTCTTTGGCTAATATCAGACGAGCGTCTTTGGAGAGTGGAAGGAATGTCTGTGAGAGTGGACGTTCCTTCCACTCGACGCCCATCTGGCCACATCGCTTAGCGCACTCAGTGCGCGCAGCCCTGCAAGGCTTGATCCTCCTATGGAGAATCTCACTTTGCAGCTCGATGTCCGTGCTAGCGCTTTGCCAGAGAGACTTGAATAACAGACACTTGTTGCGCGCGCACAAGCGTGTGACCGGCCCCGTTGCAGCGTCAAAATGCTGCAACGGACTCCGGTAAGCACGTCAGTACGGGCACACATAGCGCGCTCTTCTGACGCTGGCCTAAAGTGACGTTCTCCAACTTTTTCATGATGTTTCGGCAACTCCATCTTTAGTGCACGATGAAATAGAATTCACCGTACTGTTGGCAAAATGGAATTGCGGAAGTGAACACAACTTTCGATGCTTGGTGATGCGATACGAGAGCTTTTGCATCATGAAGCTGCATGAATTCCATGAGCTCCCTTGGCCTTTGCCTTGACATGTGGTCTGTGTCTCATCTCTCCATGTGCGACGGGATAAAAGATTTTTAAACCCCATCTTACAGTAACCTATAGATATTCTGTATCCTCATATCCTCCTGTATCTGCTGGCAGGAATACTGACCTGTCTCCTGTATTGTCCTGTCTTTACCCATTACACCTTGTACAGCGCTGCGGAATGTGTTGGCGCGTAATAAATAATAATAATAATAATTAGGGATGTACCAATGTCACTTTTTTAAGACCGAGTACCTATACTTTTTAAAAGTACTCACCGATACCGAGTACCGATACTTTTATTTTGTCATGTGAACGCTTTTCAATAAGAACAGACCTCACATGTATATATCCCCGGAAGCTGACCGCATGCATGAAAAGCACTCGGCCAGCGTTCCCCTCTGGCGCGCCGCATACTCTCCCATCAGGGCCGGTGCTAGACTATTTTGCACCCTAGGGAAGACCAGCTGCTTGCGCTCCCCCCAGAACTCACACGCTGCGTGCGAGGGGGCGGAACACTCTGTGCATGGCGACACACACTCACGCAACGGGGGGGGGGGGGGAGAACGACGCTCACTGTGCACGGGGACCCACACGGTCGTTCGGTGCCCATCTTACCCCTCCGCTGGTCGGGCCTGGGATCGGCCTGTGCCTCTTTCTTTCCTCTTCCTTTTCTCTGCACTCTGTGCCTCTTTCTTTTGCCTTTTCTTTCATCTGCCTCTTTCTTTCCTCTGCCTCTTCCTTTTCTTTCATCTGCCTCATTCTTTCTGCCCTCTCCCCTCTGTGCCTCTTTCTTTCTTTCTTCTGTGCCTCTTACTTTCGCCTTTTCTTTCATCTGCCGCTTTTTTTGTGTCTCTCCTCCTCCTCCCGGCAACATGAGCTGCACATTGAGGAACGGGTACAATAATGGAACCTGGGTTGGAGCCGGCTGCGCCCCTAGGTGGCAGTGCGCTCTAGGCTGTTGCCTAATGGGAGCACCGGCCCTGTTGCCCATCCTGAAGGTCCGGTCACTTGGCAGTGATGTGCCCGGCGGCCACGTGATCGCATCTGTGACTCTGCCTCCAACTGAGAGGCAGCGTCATAGGAGCGCCCAGTGGCCGCGGGAACGCATCACTGCCGTGCGACCGGACCTTCAGGATGGGTGAGTATACGGCGCGACGGAGGGGAATGCTGGCCACGTGCTTTTCATGCACGTGGCCAGCTTCCCCAGCCCTGCGGATACCGGCAAGCCGGCCCAGTGCCGGCTTCTGGTATCGGCGGGATGTATCAGGCCGTTTGCACGATTAACAAGTACTCGTGCAAACGGCAATATCGGTACCGATACTAGTATCGGTGCATCTCTAATAATAATCTTCATACCTAATCCTGCGCCATATTTTGGTGCTTGCTAATGCATTTAGTGTTTTGGTTTATGTGCTTTAAAAATGTGTAATCTGTTTTTTTCCTTTTTTTTCCAGTTTTTGATCGGAAATGATAAACCTCTCTCTGCACAGGAGCCAAAATTGATGTTACAGCCTTTACCTTTCATGAACAAATACCCAAAGAAAAAGACTGGATCCCCGTACACCCACCAACCTCACTTCCTGTCCAACTACCAGCCTCAGGGGAGGAGCCACAAAGTCTACGGGCAGATACCTTGGTTTCCGCCGGTCCTATCGGACGAGAGGAACCGCTGGACGAACGTGCATTATTTGGCCGCTGGCAACCAGTGCTTGGTTTGACCGCAGTGTCGTAACTCATCACAGAAATGAGGATTTTGTGATGATAAAATAGGACCAAATTACTCCAGCGTTCTTTTTCTACTAGATTTGTTGCCTGTTTTTATAACGTAACCCTTTTTTTGCACTCTATTTAATATTAATGTTTATAACACTTCTGTTAGGGTTTTATAGTAATGGCTAAGGACTTTTAATATATCCCGTTTGTATTTAGATATTGTGGCTTGCACAGATCATGTTCTATATAGGTTATTTATGCTTTCTGTAGGAAACCTGTTTGTTTCCAGTGTTACAGATGTCGATTTACACGCTTGGAGGTCATTGTTGAATTTGGGTGTTGTGTTAATAACAGTGTTCTGGTAGGGAAATGCTAAATTGTTATGACATTTTGTTGGTGCTAGCGTGAGGTTGTTTCTGACCTGTATTTGTATCCTCAGATATATAAAACTGCAAACGTATTCTAAAGCACGTGCTTCCGGTCTCCTGTCATTTCATGATCTCTTGCGACGCGTAAAAATCCAAAGGTCTCGATCAGCGATGGCAAACCTTGGCGTCCCAGATTGGCGTCTGGCGTCCCAGTTGTTTTCGCGTTATCTGTTTCATGATGGCTAGCCAGCCTTTAACCCCTTCACTGCAAACGTGATTTTTCCAACAAACAAAAAAAACCTTGTTGGGAACTAGTATTTAATTTTGTTTTTGGAAGAATCCTAATTAATTATTCCCAAACCTTCCGTATTGTATATTCCCAGTATATTCCTTACTGTGATAACCTATTTGACATGCGGATGTCGCCATCTGGTGGCCAAATGAAGTTACTGCAGTTAGAGCTTGTCGGTGCCCGCCTTCTGAAATTCTGATGAGGACATTCCGCTGATTTTAGACGGTTGTGGCTCTTTGGGCATTATGCCCACAGGGCACAAACTTTGGGGGCACCTTCCGCAGCCCAAAAGCAAATAAAATTTGTTTGCAGCAAACGCATTTCATTTGCTTTTGTCCTTCAGAGCTGCAGATGGAGATAACGCTGTATCGGGCACCTCATAGCGCCTTTTTGAAGACCCATGTTAAGCTGTCAGAGCATAACGAGGCATGTCGTTTTAAAACACCTGGGGTGCCAAGGTTTGCCATCACTGGTCTAGATATAGAGGCGTTAGTGCTGCACCAGAGGTGATATTTCAAATGAAACAGGGGGTAGGGTTTATGATCTGCTAAACTACACATCTCCCCCCCCCCCTCCCCTCCAAAAAAAGGATGGTTTGTGTCACGACAACTACACTACACTGCTGCGAAAGACACCGGGTTAAGCCGCTCACTATCTGTCTAGCCTAAACCCAGATAATGCCTGCGTGGACAACAATCCCTGCGCGCTTGCTTACCTATCCGTCCCCGCACACTTTCTCTTGCAACAGGTACGTAGTGGCGGTACAATGGTCCCAGGATTGCAACGCAGTACCAGTCTTCTCTTAAATCGTGTAGCGACTACGTTTCCTGCAATCCCTGGGCCCACTTCTTGTTCTATTAGTTACGCTGCCACCAGTTCTCCTGAACACTACGTGAGTTGCGGCTAAGGACGCCGGGCAAAGCAACCTACTATCTATCTATCCTAGACCCAGATAATGACTGCGTGGACAACAATCCCCGCCATCCCCAGCGACCGCACCTCACAATTTCGTAGCTACTCGAGCTTAAAACGACAAGCAATACTCCAATCTCTTCAGTTAGCATGGATCGAATATCAGGCAGAAAGCAGATCTTAATGAATATTTATTATGATATAGAAAAAAGCTATATATCACAGTGCATTTGTTACAGGAAAAATGTATATATTCAATCAGTAATTACACACAAACAGCAAATAAAAGAAACCGGATTAAAACCACAGACCCTTACTCGCGTCCGTAAGCTAACAGGAGCATCCGTGTACTTCTGCGGCTGAAGATTTGAAACATGGACAGACCATCACACAGGCAGCGTGAACCCACTCTGATCAGCGAGAGCCACATGGCGTGCTCCCGAATATATAGGAGGCTGACCTGGGACGGACAAGACAAACCCATCTGGAAGAGCCTGACACTACATTTCCCAGACTCCCTTTTTCCTGGGCACGCTCAGTCCGCTTCGTCCTTAACTTGATTCCCAAAGTTTGTCTCTAGTGATCAAAGGAGATGATTGCTTCTTTAAAATGCATGAGGAAGTATACCTTGGTGCCGCTAGGTCTGGGCTGAGCCATTTCTCCTTGCCTAAGGTGTAAAATGCTTGCATGAGACCAAGGAAATTCCATTTTGCAGCCAAGTGTTATATCCCTCCCAGGGGGGAGAAGCTAACCATTTTAATTACTTTCTAGCACCTACTCAAGACAGAGGTCTTCCCCAGGCGCTGGGGAAACTGGACACTTCCCGGATATGGCCAGATCGGTTATGAATATGCCTCTATATGGAGGAGATCTGTATAGACACCGGTAGCTTCTTATATACATAGCACGATAGAAATCCAGATCTAATCTGTCACAGTTTGTAACTCCTCTTAAAGCTATACATAGCTTACTATTCCAGTTTCCGGTTGACTACTATCAAACTTTGCAGTTTGGCTACCCACGGACATACGGAGAAGACAAAGAACAGCAGTGAGCAAGGTTTGCACCTGCAAACCTGTGGGAATTTCCACTGGAAAGAATATTAACGTTTAGAAGTACATTTTTTTTTAAAAAAAAATCATTCCTCAGTGAATCAGACCTTCTTTGTCCATAGAGCTCCTTTTGCTGCAAGCCCCTTTTGTAGCAGGGAATTCTGGGTAGGGCATGCAAAGTCTACAACCGATAACCTTTTTCTTGCATTTGATCTGCATATTTAAAATACATTAATGTGTGGACAAGTCAGCTTGAAAGAATTAGGGCAGTGTTTTAAGGATCCCCTTGGGGGAAAAGCAGACTGAATCCTGCAATCACTGAGCAGCAAATAATATCACCTGTGCTGTGCTTCACGTACAGTTGTGTTCAAAATTATTCAACCCCCAATGCTGTAAAGGGTTTTAGGGAATTTTAGTGTACATTTGTAATTGTATTCAGAATGAAATCCTACAAGGACTTTTTAAAGAACCATATGCAACTAAAATGACATCAATTGGTTTTGTAATACAGTAGTAAATGTTTCTTTTGTGAATTCTTCATTGACACAATTATTCAACCCCTTAAAGACTACCACTCTGAAGAACAGAGGTTCATTCAAGTGTTTTCAATCAGGTATTGAAAACACCTGTGGATGTCACGGAGCAGCAATAAAGCATAATAAGCACCAATTAGGCAGCTTTAAAATAACTGTGATACTCAGCTCCTTCTAGACATTTACTGGTGTGGTTACAAACATGGTGAAGTCAAGAGAATGGTCCAGGAAGACAAGAGAAGAGGTGATTACTCTTCACAGGAAGGGCAATGGCTATAAGAAGATTGCAAAGATGTTAAACATACCAAGAGAGACCATAGGAAGCATCATTCGCAAATTCAAGGCAAAGGGCACTGTTGAAACGCTACCTGGTCGTGGCAGAAAGAAGATGCTGACTTCGACTGCTGTGCGCTACCTGAAGCGTAGAGTGGAGAAAAGTCCCTGTGTGACTGCTGAGGAACTGAGAAAAGATTTGTCAGATGTGGGTACTGAAGTTTCAGCTCAGACAATACGGCGCACACTGCGTAATGAAGGCCTCCATGCCAGAACTCCCAGGCTTGTCTCCAAAGAATAAGAAGAGTCGACTGCAGTATGCCAAAAGTCATGTGGACAAACCACAGAAGTTTTGGGATAGTGTTCTGTGGACTGATGAAACAAAATTAGAACTGTTTGGGCCCATGGATCAACGCTATGTTTGGAGGAGGAAGAACAAGGCCTATGAAGAAAGCACCCTGCCTACTGTAAAGCATGGCGGGGGGTCAATCATGCTTTGGGGCTGTTTTGCTTCTGCAGGTACAGGGAAGCTTCAGCGTGTGCAAGGTACCATGAATTCTCTTCAGTACCAGGAGATATTGGATGACAATGTGATGCAGTCCGTCACAAACCTGAGGCTTGGGAGACGTTGGACCTTTCAACAGGACAATGATCCCAAGCATACCCTCCAAGTCCACTAGAGCATGGTTGCAGATTAAAGGCTGGAACATTTTGGAGTGGCCATCGCAGTCACCTGACTTAAATCCGATTGAGAACCTCTGGTGGAACTTAAAGAAAGCAGTTGCAGTGCGCAAGCCTAAGAATGTGACTGAACTGGAGGCTTTTGCCCATGACGAATGGGCGAAGATACCCGTAGATCGCTGCAAGACACTTGTGTCAAGCTATGCTTCACGTTTAAAAGCTGTTATAACTGTAAAAGGATGTTGTACTAAGTACTAAGATTGAATGTCACTTGGGGGTTGAATAAAACTGATAATGATGTGAGCACAGAAAAGACATTTGTGGTTATTTCATTATAAATGTTATGTTATATTTGTCTGACCTACACGTGCCTCTTTGATTTAATTGTAAGCAAGATGACTGAATGATCAAAATCAATGTCAAACTGGCCAAAACACTCAATTTCAGTGGGGGTTGAATAATTTTGAACACAACTGTATCTGTAAACCTGGCCTGTTATTGGGGGACCTGAGGACCAGGGCTGGGATCACTGCTCTAGTGTAATAATTTATGTAGGGGCTATTGTGTTAGAGGTTAATATTTCCACAGGTCTCGTATATGTAAACCTCGTCCAAGCAGCCTCTGTATTGAAGATGGAAGGGGGGGTCAAATGCAGATTTTGAGAGGGATCGCGAGGGCTACAGTTTCTCTTTGGGCCGCGCGCTGGGCATGGTGGTGAAGGAGATGAACGTCTTCAGTTTAAAAAAAAAATATTGCTCTTTATACACATTGAACCCAACAGAAGTAAAAGTTCAAGATACAGTAATGTCCGCCTACATGTAGCTTTTATTATGTGTAAGGGTCTTAAAGGGCCAGCGCGGTGAAATGTAATTTGACTATACTGGAGGTATCACAATTTATGCATTTGGAAACCAGTGATCCAGCTTCTTCAGGAGCCGTCAGTGACTCTTCGAGGATGCCACCTCTACGCTCTTTGTTCACAGCAGGAAGTGAGAATTTATAGCACGGCTTTTATTCCTGAGGAGAAAGAAAGGGCGACTGATGTCGGCGTGCAGAGACCGGAGGTGGCAGGAAACCAGCCGAAAGTGCATGGTATTAAAATAAAATGGTACTCTGTCATTAGTCTAGCTTCTCAAGGGGGTTATTCAGCTACTCCTGCCACTTGGACTCTTCCTTTGTGGAATGTCCCCTTAGAGAATCCTGATGCAGTATGGGTAATTCAGTTGCAGATTTCAGATGCAACACTAGAAGAAAATCCCTTCAATTTGAAGGCACTGATCTCTTAAGGGGTTATTCAGAGAGCGCCGAAATGGGCAAATTCACTGTATGGTGACATTTTGGGGCCATTCGGCTATTCAGAGAACAGGCAGTTTGCCAAAGCTTGGCGAACTGCCAGCAAGTACGGTGCCTGTTCGACAGCAGTGAAATCCCCCATAGAGAAGCAATGGTTAATCAGAGAAAAGTTTCCAAAATGCCCTGCTGTTTGGTGTTTCCATTCGGCAGGTTTATTCAGGCGAATCCCACAGGCTTCAATGTGGAAAATATTCCCGTTTTTACTCAATATCTAATAAACCGTTAAATTTTCTTTTAATCTGTAGTAAAAAGCCTTTTTTTTTTTTAAACCCATTCGTCGGTTTTTCCAGCGGCTGGTCTGCGCTGTGTTCGGTGGATTGTCAGTTTTTTACAGACGTATTGGGTGTGGGTTTTTTTTGCGGCGATTTGAGACATCTGATACATCGTATCGGATGTGTTTTTCGGCGAGTTGTCGGCTGATTTTTGGGTCCGTTCCCTGCACGCCAGGGACCCTGTGGTGAACGCTGAATTCACCGCAGGGTGGGAAGATTTAATTCCCCAATCGATCTTCAGAGTTGCAGAGCAGTGGATATGTTGCACGTTAAGTAAAGATCCATCTCCGCCTTATTACATGCTGCTATCACTTTAACCCCTTCTCTACCATGATAGAGTTTATTCTATACCAGTATTTCCCAAACCTGTCCTCAGGAGCCTCAACCAGGCCAGATATTGCAGAGCACCTTGGGGGAAACGCAGACTGAATGCTGCAATCACTGAGCAGCAAATCATATCACCTGTGCTGTGCTTCAGATATCTGCAAACCTGACCTGTTAGGGGGGACCTGAGGACAGGTTTAAGAAACACATAAATAAAATTAAACTCGAGCTGGCCTTTCTGGAGCAATGCAAAAAAAATGTGTTTGCATATGGTCTCCAAAGCATTGTTCCCAAAGCTGCAGCATACAGGATGCCGCCAATATGCTACAGGCTCGCAGCACTGCTGTATCTCGCTGCAATAGTGAAATATGTACAGCAGGGGGAGCTCTCTGCCTGTCAGGTGAGCTTACTGCAGTGTGTTGCTTGATAGAAATGTGTGTGTAGACATTATATACATTGTTGCAGCTGAGGTCAGAGTTATTTTCCATAAATCCACTGGGTCCTGTTATTTTATTGGGATGGGGGGGAAATCACTTGGTAGTGAAGGGGTTAAAACTAGCACATGATGGTTCCTGTACCTGTTTAAATCTCATCACTGCGAGATGTCGGCAGTTGTGACGATTAAGTGTTATTAGTCACATAAAAGGAGTCTAGAAAACGATCCAAAATATAAATCCCTTTATTAATATTTACATATTCACAGTAACAAGTAGCAACCAACTCCCAATCAAAATGCAAGAACAACCCCATCTACAAGCACAACACTCTGCTTTATCATTGGTTTAACTGGCGGGAAAGGCTCATAGATTACTTTTATTCCTTTAAAAATGGAAATTCTTTAGAAAACATTTTTATTTTTTAAAATCACTACAGATAATTCTGTACTTTTTCTTCCATGCGACGATCCCTCACGCGCAGGTCAGGTGATCTGCATTCTGTGTGCAGCGAAAGACGAGAACTGAACGAACAAGAACTGTAAACATAGATGTCCCGTAGATTAGTAACAAGTATAAAATGTGCAATCACTAGAACGAAACTTCATCCGAAAAAAATAAAGCAGCAACCCCCCCCCCCAAAAAATATGTATGATTTAACAAAAAAACCCAGATGGATGCCGACACGATCCAGGAGAGGCGACCTCCAGGTGTATCTCTACATAGACAGGAACGGACACACCAGCTTCTTCTCTTCTTGCAGGTTTATTAGTCGTGCGTTGAAAAAGCCATGTTTCGGCGCCTCATGAGCTTGAAGTTCGATAAAAGGCTCAATGTACCCCAAACCTGGCCTAGGAGAAGCAGTTTGAGTATGTCTCCTTAAGTTGTACAAATCTAGAAACTGCTAATGTCGCCTGCAGGACCCCATCTGCCTGTATTAACAGCCCTCCCTCTTCAGCCCATAGGTTACTGTACATGGGTTTGTAGTATAAGCTGAATTTTAGCCCATTAAGCCCCAGTTCCATATCCCTCAGTGCAGAACAAGAATGCTATTTGTAGGTCTTACTTCTGTTCAGTGCCTGTTTCTTTAACCCCTTCGCTACCAAGCGATTTTTGGAGAATTTATTTTTGAAACATGGGATGTGAAGATAATTAAATATGGAGTAAAATAGACGTTTTGCACAGAAATTGTTTTTCTGAGAGATTTTTCGTGTATTCGTTTAGAGAAATGTAAGATTCTGAGCTCTAGATGGTGTCCCTTATCTGTTAACTTGCACAATTTCAAACGGGGTCTGCATTATTATCATACAGGCAGAAAATACCTTTTTGTTACAGTAACTGATAAAAATGGTCAGATCTTCTGCTTATGGGGATTTGTAGCGATCATAATTAGATTATTAGCGACGCAGCTTCCAAAAAATACCAATAGAATATCTGTATGTGACATAATGCCTGTATATGGAAATTACAGTAACACCTTGTATCTGTACTGTACAGGGATTTTCAGTCATTATAACCCCCTGAATCTTATCCCTGTAAAGCAGTGAGTGACCCCAGAGCTCTCCCTGTATTTTGCCAAATCCCCGGCTGCTGTAATGCAGAAGTAACCTATTTGAACTTTTTGTCAGTGAGGTTTAGGGCTGCTATTTGCCGATGGCTTTATCCGCTCTCCAGGGTGCTTGGAGAGATTGAAAAGATTTTGTTTCTAATCAGGGCGCACACTAATCTTGTTTTAAAGAGGTGTGAAAACGGTCTTTTGATGCCAATGAGTGCTTTTCAATGCATTACAATGAAAAAGAAAAAAAACTTGATTTTGGGTGTGAAAGGGTTAAATACAGCCTCATCCAGTCCAGCCCGCCACATGAAAGCCTCTGTGTACATTGTAGGGGGTGTTCCAGTCTCCCCCCCCCCCAGTTATATACAAAAAGGCTCCAATCCAGCTGTGATCTAATGTTACAGCTCAGGTTATTTGATGAATTTTGTTCGGCTAAACCACAAAAAAAAAAAAAAAAAAAAAAAAAAAAAGCTTTGTCACAACAGCGGTGATATTCTTATGGGTTACGTTTAGGGTTAACCCTAACCTTGTTTCCGTTTTTGCTCTACTATGCTTGTGGCAAAAAAAAAAAATCTGTATCTTGACCAAAATGAAGCAGAATGTTAGTGTTAACCTTAACAGTGATCCTAACCCTAAAAAAAGCACACGGTAAACCTATCCATAACAGGAGCGTCAATTCAGCCACAGCCGAATTTGAATGTGTGTTTTAAGGACACAACTTTTGTAATGAGTATTTTTTCTTCATCTTTCCAGTACCCGTAGAAAGAACTTAATGCACAGACGTGTACAGGGGCCTGTAGACACACATAGGATATCTGTACCATTTGTGGGAATTCTCATGCAGTGCCATTTATTAAATGATGCATAACCCCCCCCCCCCTTCTTTAATATATCAAATTCCTAAACCGGATTATTAGTAAAATAAAGACAAATTCCCTTATTTCTTTAGCTTGACTATTTGGGTCTAAATTTTGCTCATGATACTGTGTCCCCTTCCTGAATAACCTCTATGATCTACAAAGTCTTCATGCCCACCCTTTGTAAATGACAAAATATTCACCACTTTACAAAAAAAATTACAGTATATTATTCTGAGATCCCTGAACAGTAATTTATACTCAGTTTTATCCACAGGGTAATTCAAAGAGATTCGAAAAGTCACCGTACGTTCGGTTCCTTTTGCCGATCCCATTTCGGTGACCCTGCGGTGTATTCAGCAAGCACCACAGGGTCCCTGAATTACAGGGAAAAGCTGCCGCAAACCTGACGAAAACTAACCGCAAAACCCAGCGAATGCACGCCGAAAACCCCCAAAAACATCTGGATTAACCTGCCGAAAACCACAGAAAAACCAATCGCAGCCACCGGCAAAAGCCGACACCAGGAGAGGCAGTGAATAAATTAGGAAAACAGTTTGCATGAATGATCGAAAAGTGAAACGCTGTTGTTTGCAAAGAAACTACTGAGCGAAAATGTCTGAAATTTGCATATGAGATCCAGGGAATGATAATAAAGAGGGCTGTTACAGAAAAAAGTAAAGTTAAAAAAAATTATATTTCAAAAAAAGGCTTAAAATATCCTAAAAAAAAATAAAAAAAATCTATAAATAAAGAGACTCTTTACTGCATAATTTTATAATGAACGGTTTATTATATATTGAATTAAAACGGGAATATTTTTAACATTGAAGTCTATGGGATTCTCCTGAATAAATTTGCCGAATGAAACCACTGAATGGCAGGGCATTTCGGGAACCTTTCACTGCTGGTTTGTGTTCTCTGAATAGCCGAAGCAGTGCTTTTTCATGGAGTTTTCCCTGCCCTCGAACAGGCACCGTATGTTCAGGCAATTCGCCAGGATTTGGCGAATTGCCTGCTCTCTGGATAGCCGAATGGCCAAAAAAAGGTAACCGAACGCTGATTTTCAGCAATCGGTTACCTTTCTCAAGCAATTCGGATCTCTTTGGATAACCCTGCTAGTGTTTGTTAGCTGCACATCCCATGTTTAGTAATTGGTTGCAGTGTGCACTGAAGGCATGAAATCCCAATGCAGTGACATTACATTTTATGCCCTGACAAGAACATCATGGCATTGGATCTTTTTATTTGTTAATGTTCAAAACAAGATTTTATTTTTCTTCAGGCAGGTTATATTCAATAACAGATGCCGCTTGCTGAACTTTCACAAATTGGTATCCGAACAGTGGAAGGAGAAGCTTCACAGCGAAGCGGTGTGGCTGTTTGCATTTTACGTTTATGAAGGGACAGCAGGTTTCTCTCCAGCCTTGGAAACTTCAACCAAAACCGGCAGATATTACAGAACCCTCTGAATCAGTTTTCATTTCAGCTTGAGCTACAGCAGACATTGCACTCTTTTTGAGGAAAACTGCTGCCAAAGAAACATTACTAAAAGATATACACTACAGGGTTATTCAGAGACAGGTGAAAACCAGGAGAATGAACAGTCTAGACCAGTGTTTTGCATCCCGAGGACTGGAGTTGAGAAACACTGATCTAGACCAAATGGGCGAATTTTTCTGGTTTAGGCTATTTTGACCTAGAATTTCTCACTTCTCCAGTCATTTTCCTGGTTTTCACCCTGTAAGTCTGCCTTTCCTTTATAACGGGCATCCACAGCTCCAAGATACCACAACTCTAAAAAAATAAAACAAATCCGTTAATCAGCTCATAAGCACTAAGTACAAAAGTTGCGTTTAAATAATTTCTGCCATGTGTAATTATGGGAGGTACAGTTTTCCATGAAAAAAAAAAAAAAAGGCAACTTGTCTGAACATGGCAAATCCGTTTTTTTAAATAAAAAAAAAATAAAAAAAAAAAAATCACATTGCACATTAAGCTCAGTTAGGATATGCACAAACATACTGGTTTTAACCCCCTTCAAAAACAGAAATAAGTTATCTCGATTCTGCATTGTAATACATTAAAAAGCACTCCTTAGCATATCAAAAGACCATTTTCACGTCTGTTTAGATTACTTTGTTTTAGGTGTCTCCAAGCACCCTGGAGAGATATAAAACATCTTTAAATAGCAGCCCTAAACCTAACAAAAAATTCAACTAGATTACAGGGAGAGCTGTGGGGGTCACGCACTGTTGTTCAGGGATTATAATGATTGAAAATCCCTGCACAGTACAGATACAAGGTGTTACTGTAATTTCCATATACAGGCAATATAACACATACCAGCTATTATTTTTATATTCTATATAAAGCAGCACCTATGCTGCATTAATTATATTGCAGAGAAGAATCCGCACACTGCCGGGAACTTCCCAGCAGTGTGTGGATTCATACGCTGCTTTTATTAGAACGCGATCAAAAAAATTAATTGATCCGAATCACTGAATCAATCTGCAAAGAAGCACTTCCCAGCAGTGTTTGGATTCAGATGCAGCATTGAAACCTATGGGTTAAAAAGCCTCGTTTCTTAGGAAACCTAAAATTTCACCTCAAAGAAAAAAAAAAAAAAGTTAAAAAAAAAATCCTAAAAGAATGAAGAAACTTTCATTCTATTGGTAGTAATCTATTTACCATTCTTAAATATGCACGAACAAAAAAAAAAACAAAAAAAAAACAAACACAACTGATCTGAAACGCCAGAAATCCGAAAATTTCAGATGATCGATACTTTGTTTTCGGAAATGCCCTCGAAATACAAAAAAGGGTGATTTTTGATTCAGAACGAAACAAATTGCACATTTCTAATGAGCAGGAGATCTGAACATGATCAATTACTGTATCCAATACAAAGGGCTTTTCTGCCTGCATTATTATAATGCAGACCCCGTGTGAAAGTATGTAAGATAGATTGAGCTCTAGATGGTGTCCTCGAAACATTTCAACAAAGGATAAATGAATACATTAAAAATGTAAAATTGGCAAAGTAACGAAAAATTTTTTACCACTCCGATGTTTCGCACAGAAACTTATTCTACCTCATGTAATTAAACTTCACGTTTCAAATAACGTTTTTTTAATAGCTTGGTAGTGAAGGGGTTAATGTGAATTACATCATTTTAAGTCAAATATTGGTTTTTCTACAACGGATAACATCCTACGCAGAAGCCACACTTTTTTTTTAAATCATTTTCTATGTAAAGGATGATGGTTTAGATGAATTACGCAAGTTTATAAACGTAAAGGTTTATTTTTCCTAAATAAACTACAGTTCCTTTTTATCTCAGGTTGACAGTATTGCAGGATCTACTTACATTAGTTATAAAAATGCAATAGTTAAACATTGAGCGTGCTGAATTAATAAATCGCCGAGTCCCGGACACATTTTTTTTTTGGAGTCTCACGACACCTTCCATTCCACGCAAATACAAATAAAATGTTTAACTATTATTGTCTGCAAAGCGGTTTTTCGTGTTAAAGTGACAGTGTCTTTAATAGGCTAAGTAAAAACAGGAGTTTGGTTGTGGGATATAATATATATATAAAAAAAAAAAAAAAGTAGTGTTCCAAAGGGTCCCAATTCCAACATATTCACAGCTTCCATCAGTCACATTTCTGGGTGTCTGCTAAACCACGGTTAAGCCATGATACTTGAATGAAGAAGAGAAAAGATGAAGATTAGTATGCTTAATTAAATCATTAACGTTAGCGCATTTGATTTCAGAGGAATAAAAACACATGCAATCTTGTCCTCTTTTTACCCACTACCTGAATTATCAGGGATTAGCATCTGAAATGTTTGTTTTGCTGCACCTTAACAATTGATGTGAGAAGAACTAGTCTATATTAAAAAATTTTTTGATATATATATATATCACTGTTAGTCTGGTTTTAGAAATGGAATAAATGTTCAGTCTGCATACTCCAGTCACTGCAATACTGACTATAGGCAGCAGGTGGCAGCAGAGGTTTAGAGGAATAAATGGCACCTTCTGGCGCCCCAACGCTGTGTTTCTGGTGGTCCCTTTTATTTGCAACCTGAATCAAATCGCCATATGAATCACATTTGGCCATAAAAGGACTCGGGTTTGTTTTTCGGACACAATGGGCGCATCAGTTTAAGGCTCAGACCATGAACTTTGGCTTGATGGGATTATAAATGCTCCAATGACACGTGAGAAATAGATAAAAAGCCTCCAGTCAACGCAAGTCTATGATTTTGTCACTTTAAATTGTAGAATTACAGTAACTGCCCACTGACACGGAATTATTATTTTTTTGATGGTGCAAACAAAAATTTACCTCCCTTGGAGAGGACTATGTTCCATTACGAAAAGTGCTGGACGTCTTTGAAAATGCAACGTGTAACATACAAAACGTAAAGCTTTTATGGCAACATGTTTAAAAATGTTTTCCTAAAGTCAATTCTATAAACGTTTTACAACAATCTCTGCCATCGCGCTCATTAAACACCAGTGAGGACGGCTGTTCTAATACGCTCCGGTCTTAATCCGGTGAATCTGCAGACTAACTTTTGCAGCACCACATCAACTCTTCCTCTACAAAGTATATGAAGTGTTAAAAGTGGAGGCAGGGAAACAATCCCATGGGCGCACAATATGCTTTCATTACAAATACAAATTTAAATGTGCCGGCACTCCAGGACAGTTCAGCTTAGCTGCAAGTCAACGTTTCTATCCCTCTAGGGGACTTTCTTCAGGACAAATTTGACCCACTGAATTAAAAAAAAAAAAAAAAAGAAGGGGGGGGGGGGAGAAGAGAAAAATATAAAAAGTTAAAAAGTGCTTCCTTTTATAATGTGTGCCCAGATATCTGTATACTCAAAACAATGCAGGACAAGAAGCAGCCAGCAGGTGGCAGCAGGGATGCTAGACTACACATAAGAGGCACAACAAGGGAAACTGGCCGCTATAAAAGCTCTTTTGGATGGGTTTTGGTATCAGACAGCGGAAGCTGTGCGTCACGACAGAGACTTGAATGACTGGTTCATCTAATTCAAGTTGGTGCATGGCTCCATACCAAATTAGATGAAGAATAAAGACCCACTAGAAGTTTGTAGCGAGTGGTAATCACTTTCCAGACTGAATAACTGTCTGATGGACTTATAATACAAGTTAAATGGAGTCTGCAATTAAACATTTTGTCTTCGCTCATCCCACCAGCCTCCACGACCATCCTGTTTGGTTGGCAGCGATGGCCTGAGTGTACCATGTGCAGACAGCAGCCCAGGTCTGGATATTAACCACTTCCTGGACCTGGGAGAGCAGTGAGCAGCATTGGGGCATCACGGTTGGAGGGGAAGAAAGCACACGTGTAATGGGGTTACGCAGATAAAATAGTCCCGTCAAAAATGTTGCCTTTGCATAGAGTTGACAGACTTAGGATGTTGCCCAAAAGAAACACGTGTCAATGTCTTTGCAAATTAACACCATACGGTCACATTTCTGATGAGAGTGTGGTGCAAAAAACACAGGTGAGTTGTAGGGTTAGGATTTGTACCTGTTTCAGAGTGTTCGGTTCTGCTCAATTTCTCCACTCAATCGTCATTACAATTCTATCACTTCACTCACAACCCAAAGACAAATAGTAACCCATAAACTGAAACATTTTAGCGCCATACTTGTGCCGGAGAGATTATGCGAGCATGGTGTTAGCTGGCGAAGAGACATGGATTAGTCTTTTGGATGAAAAAGTCTTGGCAGAGCCTGTGCTACATTATCGAAAACGCAACCTTTTTGATTATTCTATCTGTGGCCACAAGAGGGCGACTTGGTAAAAGGAAACCCCCTTATCTTTACTTGGGTCTTCAAAAAGGCAGCACCAGGTGCCCAATATAGGCTGGCGGCACACAAGCGTTTTGAGAGAAAGGAAGGAACGTCCGTGAAAGTGGGTGTTCCTTCCACTGCGCTCAGCGTACAAAGCGCGATTCTCCTATGGAGAACCGCGCTTTGTATCCTGTCAGCGTCTGTTTAGCTTTTTGACGGGGAGGGCTTTTTCACGTCCGGTGGATGGCCTTCCATCAAAAACAGACGCAGGGAAGTGCGGGCACATGAGCCGTAAATACGCTTGTGTGCCGGGGGCCTTAGCGTTCTCTCAATCTGCAGCAGTGCAGGACAAAAGCAAGTGACTTTAGATTGTTGCAAGCTTTCTGGGCTACAGAAAGTGCCCCCACAGTTTTAGTTCTGTGAGCACAATGCCCAAAGTGCCAAAACGGGCACTGGCTAAAAATTGAGTAAGTTGAAAGTTCACCAGCTGTGAGCCCCAGGCTGCAGTTCTAACTGCAGTAACTCCATTTGGCCAGCAGATGGCGACATCTCCCTGTCCAATAGGTTATTACAGTAATTAAAAAGGATTTCTGGAAAACGAAAACAAAAAAAAAGTATTCGATTTTTTTAGAAAATCATTTTGTAGTGAAGTTTCATAAATCAACAGGTTCATGGTGTAATGAAACAGTGCAGGAAAATTTAGGGTTTGGCTTTTTTAAAGAATCAACTACTTAAATTCTGTCTCTCAAACCCCCATCTTATATGAATAAATCAGATAGAGATTTATGAAGGAAGACATTTGATAAAAAAAAATTCATATAAAAGAAAATTATTGCAACTTCTTATAATTTGCACTTTTCTCCCATGATTTGATTATTTGAAGAAATGAGAAATAAGATTTTAATAATAGTCCTTGCACCACAAGAAAAAAGAAACCAAGGCTTTTATTGGACAAAGATGCTGAAACAAGTAAAGTCTGGATTCACCAGTAGTATTTATTTTAAAAAGTACAGAAATTTCACAAAAACTACCGAGAAAAAAAAAATTACAAGTGTGAAAGCCCTTAGTGTACAAATTTAACGATACAAAAAAACAAAATAGGAGGGGGGGGGGGGATCATTTCAATGGGTAATCAGGACCTGACAGTCAAGACATGCAGTACCACTCCCAAAGGAACCAAACAAAATGGGGAGGGGGGGGGTCACATCACCTTCCACTGAACCCAGTGTGTTTTTTTTATTATTATTCTCGTCTTGATCAGCGTTTCTGGGCGCACGTGTAATGCAGCATAAACAGATATCGCTTTTGTTTGGTGACCAATTCGTACAGATATTTAAAAATTCATTAACGAGGAAATAAAAATTCAAGATAAATATAATTCATGCTATTTACACTTTTTTTTTAAAAAAAGGGGGGGGTATGTGTGTGACAGCGCTGCACAAACAAAAATCCAGATTCACGTTTCTTTCTACATTCGGGACAGGTCTGGGATCAGATAAATTGGGTAAATTTGAAAATTGAAATGTGTAACCGTGACAGGAACCAAACGCTCCACCTCTGAATAAAAGATTACTGGACCATACAGACATTATTCTACTGGACAGAATATACAGAAACCATTGTGTAAAGCAGGGGGGGGGGGGGTCAGCAACCTTGGCCCTCTAGATGTTTTGGAACTACATTTCCATTGCTAGGCAAACGAGTGGTTGAGCATCATGGGAGACGTAGTCACAAAACACCTGGGAGGGTCAAGGCTTGGGAGCCCCGGTGTAAAGCATTTGATAGTTTGAATTACTAGAAAACCCAAATTTTGTCCAAGAAAGACATTGAGCCGGTTGAAGAGCCACATGTCCCACCGAGGAGGAACGTGCAATGTAAATGATCTGTCCCTGGATTGGACAGCAAACTCTTTAGGTTTTAAATTGCATCGAATCCATCCTGAGCGAGAGCGTGGATTTTACCGAAAGGAAAGGTTTCTCCTATGGAGCAGCGGAAAAGGATTGTGCATTTTAAAAAAGGTTCCACCTTCACGTTTAAAGCACCTTTGACAAATATTAGGCACAGACTTTGTTATAAAAAGACACATTACTTCATGAGGCTTTGATTTTCATTAGAAAAAAGGCACAGATTTGGACAAAGCTAGGTCTTCCAATACAGAGAAACAAAAAACTCCGGCCAGCGCGAAATGCGTGAGCTTCTCTGACTACCATTTCATTTTGTGTAGTGTGCCGGGAAGAGGTTTTTTACTGCTATATATATTTGTGATCTTTTTAAAACTTTCCGTAAATTCATAAGTAATACAAAAACCACAATATTTACAACTTACCTTTCCCACCCGAAAACCCCAGGTGCAAACTTTGGTAGTGTCATCCGATTCTAAGAGTGACATGACCTTTCACTAAAAAGCAACAAGCAATGAAATCCGTTCCTCCACGGCAGAAAGGCCTGTGCTACTCTACAAAGGGTATACGAAAAATATATACGCACACATTGCAACAGGAATTTAACCAGACCCCTTTGTTTCCACCAACTGGTAATTTGGATATAGATTAAAAAAAAAAAAAAAAACACAAACGCATTACTCTTTCTGCACAAAACTCAAAAACGCAACACAAATCCATGCAACGCTCTAATGTAGAGGCTGTTTATAGACACAAGTCAGTCTTCAATAATCTCCACTTCCTCAAAATATCACAGCGTGCTGCGCGTGCAAACCTAACACTTGACTGGCACTGAGAGTGAAAAAAGAACCTGAAGTAAAGGAGGCATTCAATGATTTGTCTAAAAGTCCAGCTCTGTAGCTTTGAGGAGGAAAATAAAAATATCTAACTATGCCTTAGATTGGGGGTGCCAAGGCTTGTAGTTCAGAAACATTGTTGAGGACATGTCCCATGATGCTCAGCCAGTCTAGGCATCATGGGACATGTAGTCCACAAACCATCTGCAGGACCAAGGCTTGCCATCATGGCCTTGGAATATTCTAAGTGTCTGAAATGTATTTCAAGTAACGAGGAAGATGAAAGCGAGCATCGTGTGCCGCCTTCACATTGTAACATCCATTTAGAAAACGCAAGAAGACAAAAACATACAAGCTGTATAACAGGGCAAAAAAAATAAATTTAAAATAGATCGAAAGATTGATATTCTGTGCAAACCTTCACTGACAGTAACGGACTCAGGACTGAGATCATTTACACAATTGAACCATCCTTGTTTTGTGCTGGGATCATCACGGGAATGGCTCCCATTCTACTTAGATTTGGAGCAGCTACCTTGGGCAATACGAAGTTCGGCACTTGGCTTGGAGGTCGTTCTAGATCGTCGTTGGGCACTTTGTTGTACTGGGACTTAGAATAGCCGTCTATATTTGAGGGAGACAAAGATCCCAAGGAGGAATGATTGCTGCCGATGTAGCTGCGCGCTGTGGAGGTCCGGCTTTTAGGAGGAGCGACGTCTTCTCTGTAATATGAAAAACAGCAAAAGGTTACGGCGCGTTTGGACAGGTGCAACACGAGAGAGTCATCGTACGGCTGAGAATACGGTGTCTGGAAATGTTCAAATTCTACCAAATGCAAAACAACAAAACAGAATCTTCAAAACGGATCTCAAATTGTACGAACAAGGTTTTAAACACGCAAAAACCACCAGCTCGGCTTCATACCTTATGTACGTCATACGCTGATATTTTATGCACGCAAAGTCTTGAAGGGCCATTATGCAAAAATGGAATTTTTTGACAATATCTACTTCTGGTACAATACTTACTGCAGAGCAAGATATCCAGGGTTTCTCGACTCCAGTCCTCAGGACCCACTACAGGCCAGATTTTAAGGATTTCCTTGGGGAAATACAGACTGAATCCTGCAATCACTGAGCAACAAATCATATCACCTGTGCTGTGCTTCACATATCTGCAAACCTGGCCTGTTAGTGGGTCCTGAGGATACGTGTTTTAATTTCTGCACTTCAGACATGGTTTTCCAAAAACCTTGTCTGAAGCAGAGAAATTAAAATTTCTATAATCCAGAATTGTCAGAGTCTCTCTGGATAAGGAGCGCTCCTGATCCACATGGTGTCTCGTAGCCTGGCTCCCAACTGATGCGGCAGACCACGTGGCATATGCTGCAAGCCTCTGATGACCATGGGTTTGATATTCTGGCTGGAGTCTCACTGGCTCCATGCATCACGTCCGCAGCGCAAGGCTGCAGAGGCGGCCGCTGTCTCCTTCCTCTAAAGTATCAGATTCCTCCACAGTCTGAAATTGGGATCCCAAGTGTTCTGGATTTGGGTGCTCGACCTGTACACACATAAAACCTGTGTCACACCTACGACTCTCCCCAAAGCAAAAAACTGAGGAGTCCAGACTTTGAAAAATGTTTACGTTTTGGCGCTTATTACAAGTTGTCAGGGCGAGGCTGAAATCTAGGCACACTCTTGATCAAGATGAAGAATTGCCCGTAGAAGCCGCAGTGTTTAAATTATACAGGTTTCGTCCAGTATGCTGTCTTACCTGATTTCATGCTGCACTTCTTTCTCGTATTTTTTCTCCTTTTGCTTCTTACAGCAGAAGTACACCAGAAGTCCCACAAGGCCAAGGCTGAGCAACGTCCCGATTATTGCGCCAGCCACTATACCACCTACATTTGTAGCTAATAAGAAAACAACTGACATCAATGACGGTCAAACTTGAGAAAGCATGTATTACCGTTAAAAGCACTGCTAAACACTTTATATACAGGGAGCGAGCGCCAATATATTCTGCATATTGAAATGTAGGAAAACATTGTAAGGGACACTCCAGCCACCATGACCAGAGTAGTCGAATATATCCATCATGGAGTACCACAGCGATCTGTCCACTTCAAATCAGAGGAACGCCCTGCGCCTCAAACGCTGTCAATCCATGTTTTGTGTGTTCCAATCGGTTTCAGGCAACTTCAGATGGTCACCAAATGCCTTTCATTGCTTTTGTACCGATTGGTTGCATGCGTGGTAGTCGCACATGTGTCGGTGTGATGGGGTAGGAAGGATCATTTCTAAAAGCTTGTGGTGTTCCTTTGTTAATTACATGCTAGTGTTAATTGACACGAAGGGTAGGCATTAAATTTGCTCACTGTCACATCCAATACTTCAATGAAAATTTAAACAATAACATATCAAACACCAGAAATTTTTGGAAAATCATAAGTAACCTACAAGCACCCCCCGTCCACTCCCAACCAGCTGCTTTAAAAGTAAACAACCAAACTGTACAACACCCCCTAGATGTAGCAAATGCTTTTAATAATTATTTTGTTGGATGCGCCACCACCCTGATTGCTAAGCTAGGAAATGACACGCAATCAGAAAGGCCGCACGCAGGTCAGGACCCACCAACAGTGCAAAGACCCCGTAACCCAGAGAAATTCAGTTTTAGACCAGTGCCTGTCAGTGCCATCACTAAACTTCTCCATAACCAAAAAATGAAATACCAGTCTGGACCTGATCAAATCCCAGCAATGCTGCTGAAAATCAGTGCACCAGCAATTGCAAAACCTGTCGCAACCCTGATTAATGAATCACTGGTGACTGGATACATACCCAAACTCTGGAAGACTGCAAGGGTGGTACCTATCCATAAAAGTGGAGACAATACTTTGGTATCCAACTACCGCCCAATATCACTGCTCCCTGTAATGTCAAAAATCCTGGAAAAATGTGTCTACACTCAATTACGTGATTATTATCAGTATCGGAACTATTTAACCCCAGATAAAATCAGGCTTTCGTCCAAACTATTCAACTACAACTGCCCTTTTAAAAGTTTGTAATGATATCCAAGCGGGCATGGAACAAGGAAATCTAACTGGAGCCATCTTCCTTGATTTTGCCAAGGCTTTTGACACAGTACACCATGGCATCCTATTACAAAAACTTAAAAACTCTGGTATTGGTGATAGCACGTTAACCTGGTTCCAATCATATGTGTCTGATAGGTCTCAATTTGTGTCCATTTCTGACAGCTCTTCCCTCCCCCTCCCAGTCACGTGCGGGGTACCCCAAGGCTCAATACTTGGCCCCCTGCTATTCACAATATTCATAAACGATCTGCCCAATGTCTGCAAAGCCTCAACTGTACACATGTACGCAGACGACACTGTAATCTATACCAGCAAACCAAATCTCCCACAGCTGGAGGCAGTGCTGCAAGAACAATTCACAGGGGTAGAAAAGTGGATCAAAGATAACAAACTTTTTCTAAAATACTGACAAAACTGTTACAATGCTCTTTGGAACAGCACCTAAACTACACAAATTGCAAACACCCCATCTATGTGTCAGGACAAGATCAAATGGCACACTGACTACAGTCACTTCTCTCAAATATCTAGGTATGTGGTTAGACCCAAATCTATCCTTTGGCCCCCACATCGAAAAACTCATCTAAAATTTACCCCAAACTAGGTGCCCTGTACAGAAACAAATCCTGCCTGAGCCCCGCGGTAAGCAAGCAGATTGTACAACAAATGCTTATGCCAGCCATTGAATACGGAGATGTAGTGTATGCAGCCGCCCCGCAAACACACCTCCAGAAACTTACTACATTGTAGCACAAAGTGGCAGAATGAGTTATACAATGTAACTACATGAGACACCATTGTGACATGTTAAAAGGACTAAACTGGCCACCACTGGAATCTAGACGCACCCTTCACCTTTCCAACCTGGTGTTTAAGAGCTTTTCTGGGAAGCTACCACCCTACCTGAATATGCTGCTTCCCCCGGCAGTTCCCTCATCCTATAACCTCAGATCCAGGACCAGCACCTTACTTGTAATACAAAAAGAAAGTGGCTCGATCCTCATTTTCCTACAGAGCACCGCAAATATGGAATAACCTCCCAGACACCGTCAAATCTTCCCCCAGTCTAAAGTCACTTAAGACTGCCCTATTAACATACCTCAATACGAAATGCACCTGTAAACATGTAACATAATGACTTTATTTCCTACATATTTTTCTGTTAATCTGTATATTTGGTCTTGTGTTAATATCTTGCATTTTACTATTTTGTATTTCTGTAACCACTCAATGTTCTCGAACCCAGGACATACTTGAAAACGAGAGAAATCTCAATGCATCCTTCCTGGTAAAATCCTTTATAAATAAATTCAGGTCTATTCACTTAAAAAGGTGACACTCTGGAGAACTGGCAGGTGAAGAGAGCAATCTAGACCCAATAGCAGATTTGGAAAGTGAGATAAGGGAAGCGGCACACAAGCATACTGTACTGCGCCCGTTACGACGCACTTTCTCACGGGAGATATTGTGAGTACTGCATAAAGTGCGCCCATAACGTCTGAGGTCTCCACACCCTAGGAAAATACATGGCCGCGTTTCTGTGTCAGTTTAGTTTTTTCACGTCAATGTTATTTTTGCGTCCGTGGCTTTATGCTGTGCCTGAATATGTGCGCAGGTGCTTCGTGTGGTGTTTAATTGACTCCTTTATAAAAGCTACGACGGACGTCAAACAGTACGGTCAAACAGTACGGTCAAACGGACGCAAAATGTTTGCTAGTGTGACGCCAGCCTAAATGGGAGAATTTTTCTGGTTTGGATATTTTGACCTAGAATATTAGTAAACAGACCAGATTAGCTCAGCTATGAAGTCCGGTATCCTTATTTTTGCCGTGTTAAATGACAAATGTGTAGACGCAACGATCGGGAAGTTATTTTTCTAACTAGGGTTGCACCGATACTAGTATCGGTATCGATACCGGGTACTGCATGAGTACTTGGTACTCGTGCAGTACCCCCGATATCGGGGAGCCGGCATCCGAGGGGCTGGGGCGGCTGTCTGAATGCTCTATCGGCATTTGGACAGGCCCTGCAGCTGCTCACTGTGTTCATACTTACCTTCCAGAGCGACACCGGGAAAGTTTCTGCGCGTGTGCTCGTTGGAAGGCCCCCAGCCGCGATCACATGGTCCCACGTGGTCGCGGCTGGGGGCCTTCCAACGAGCGCACGTGCGAAGACTTTCCCGGCGTTGCCCAGGAAGGTAAGTATCATCGCGGAGAGCTCCAGGTGAGCTGGGGGGGGGCAGTATATCCCATGATCTGGGGCAGTATGTATGTATCTCTTGGGGGGGGGGGGAATATATTATTATTCTTTATTTATAAAGCGTCAGCATATTCCGCAGCGCTGTACAATAAGAACAGTATAGACAGGGTTACAATACATTGAACAACATTTGACAAACAGTACAGGAGGAGATGAGGGCCCTATTCCCGTAGGAACTCACAATCTGGGAGGGTTGGGGTTGGAAACAGGAGGAGAGGACTGTAAGGTGAGAGTGATTGATGGTTGCGTCAGTGAGTCGGGTGGTAGGCTTCCCTAAATAGGAATGTTTTAAGGGAGCGTTTGAAGGAAGAGAAGTTAGGGGAAAGTCTGACAGTACGAGGGAGAGCGTTCCAGAGAGTGGGGGCTGCGCGTGAGAAATCCTGCAGTCTATCATGGGAAGAGGTGATGCGGGGAGAAGCTAGGCGCAGGTCACTGTTTGACCTTAGGGAGCGGGCTGGGGTGTATTTGGTGATTAGTGAGGACAGGTAGTGGGGAGCTGAGTTAGTGAGG
This sequence comes from Leptobrachium leishanense, assembly GCA_009667805.1. Taxonomy (NCBI): domain Eukaryota; kingdom Metazoa; phylum Chordata; class Amphibia; order Anura; family Megophryidae; genus Leptobrachium; species Leptobrachium leishanense. The sequence goes on from CM019064.1 coordinate 46,220,956, forward strand.
CTTTTGTAGGTAAGGATAAGGATTTTGAACTTAATTCTGCAGTGGATGGGGAGCCAGTGAAGGGACTCGCAGAGGGGAGCGGCAGAGACAGAGCGGCGGGTGAGGTGAATTAGCCTGGCGGAGGCGTTCAGGATGGATTGTAGGGGGAGAGGCGGGACAGAGGGAGGCCAGATAAGAGATTATTGCAATAGTCGAGTCGGGAGATTACCAGGGCGTGTATGAGTTGTTTTGTGGTGTCAGCGGTAAGAAATGGCCGAATTCTGGAAATATTACGCAGTTGGTATCGGCAGGAGGAGGAAAGAGACTTGATGTGGGGGATGAAGGAAAGAGCAGAGTCAAGTGTAACTCCAAGACAGCGAACTTGGTTTGATGGGGAGATGGTGATACCCTCCACCGTGAAAGAGAAGTCAGGAGGTGGGGGGGCATTGGAGGGAGGAATAAGTAGGAGCTCAGTCTTTGACATGTTGATCTTTAGGTGGTGGGAGGCCATCCAGGAGGAGATGCCAGATAAACAGTCACTGACTTTTGAGAGGACAGGGGGAGAGAGATCAGGGGTAGAGAGGTAGATCTGAGTGTCATCAGCGTAGAGGTGGTAATTAAAGCCAAAGCTGTTGATGATTTTGCCCAGGGAGGAGGTGTAGATGGAATAGAGCAGAGGACCAAGGACAGAGCCTTGAGGTACACCAACAGATAGAGGCAATGAAGAGGAGGAGCCACCAGCAAAGGACACACAGAAGGACCTGTTGGATAAATAGGAGTCAACCCAAGCAAGTGCAGTGTCACCGAGACCCAGAGAGTTGAGGGTCTGTAGAAGGAGGGGGTGGTCAACAGTGTCAAAAGCAGCCGAGAGGTCAAGCAGGATGAGAATAGAATAGTGGCCGTGTTTTTTAACAGTTAGGAGGTCGTTGGTGACTTTGGTGAGGGCAGTTTCAGTTGAGTGTAGGGGACGGAAGCCAGATTGCAGGGGGTCAAGTAGGGAATTGGAGGACAGGAAGAGGGAGAGGCGGTTGAAGACTAGTTTTTCTAAGAGCTTTGATGTGAAGGGAAGCAGGGATACAGGGTGGTAGTTGGATGGAGAGTTGGGATTGAGGGATGGTTTCTTTAGTAAAGGGGTAACTAGCGCGTGTTTGAAGGCGGATGGAAAGGAGCCAGTGGAGAGAGATAGGTTGAAGAGGTGTGTGAGAGCAGGGGTGAGGGAGGAGGAGAGGGGAGGAATTAGATGTGAGGGAATGGGGTCGAGCGGGCACGTGGTGAGATGTGAGGAGGACAATAAGGAATTGACTTCCTCCTCAGTGGCTGGGAGGAAGCGGCAGAGGGTGGCAGAGGGGACCTGTGGGAGTGGAGGTGGCAGATAACTATCTTGTGTTGGGATGTTGCTTCTGATAGTTAGAGTTTTACTGAGGAAGTAGTCTGCCAGGTCTTGAGCGCTGAAGGCAGCTGAGGGGGGAGGTGCAGGTGGGTAGAGGAGGGTGTTGAAGGTGGACCAGAGCCGTATACATGTGAGCTGGGGCATTTTTATATGGTCTGTTCTTATTGGAAAGTGGTCACGACATTAAAGAAAAGTATCAGTACTCGGTCTTAAAGTGGTATCGGTGCATCCCTATTTCTAACACAAACACTATGTGGTATTTTTGAGAGAAAGAAAAAATCCTTGGAAGAAAATACTTACGAGGAGAAACATTCAGCACCACCATACACTCGTCTGTACCAACCCGGTTTCGGGCAAGACATTTATAGGTGCCACTGTATTCCTGTGAAGCATTTTTCACCATAAGCACGCCGGTAGCTTCGTCTAGAACGAAATACATTGGTTTTATTTATGCAAGATCCACATCGTACAGTCCTACAGAGATTCGCAAGCTCAGCCGGCTCTGCAAGGAGAAGAAAATAAAATGCATACCCGCTACTGATCCTTTAGGAAGCAATTTTTGACCGCTAACTTTTTCCCATAGATATGTGAGCGGAGCCGTCCCATCGCTTGATGCACATTTGAGGTTGATATCCATCCCGATTTTCTGGGCTCCTTCAACAAAGCACCGAGTCTTTGCTGGCTTAACTGGGGAAGGAAAGTAAAACACGATTAAGATGCATAACAAACACAGGCACACCATGACCAACGATATAAAAATACCTTGAAACAGAAGATCTAAATCATATACAGTGTGTGACATGCTGCACGGGAGCCAGACTGAAGCTGCACAGCATGTCATTCACGAGCAGATATCTTCATGGTGCTGCACTCGCAGCATCAACCCACCCCCCTGACCAAGCACTCGCACAGAAGTACGCAATTTGCTTGTGAAAAAAAGGATGGGGATAGAATATATATATATATTATATATAAATTTTACAACAAATTCCTTTTAAGTAAAACACTTTTTTTATCCAATGAATCGAAATAAGCCAACTAGTCGATTATGAGAATAATCGTTAGTTGCAGCCCTAAACACAAGCTCCTTGTTGTGGCAGTTTCTGGTGTGACGCTTCTTATACTTTGTGCAGGAAGGGCTGAAAATTGTGGAGGCATCCAGAATAATGAGCGACAAAAAAAAAATAAAAAAATAAAAAATAAGTGAGAATAAATAAAAACCCTGTAAACCCTTCGTTCCTCATTCCTGACTCCAGGAGAGGGTATGAGCAGCAGAGCTCCAGGTATCTATTAGTGGCTACCGAATATTACAGCCACAGCACAGCCTTTATGCCGGTGTCTATTCTCTGCGTTCATTAAACTTTGATACACACAAGGAAAGAAGTTTAGAAGTCAGAAGCATCTTAGTGTTGGGACTTCTGTTTACAGTAGGAGAAAGAAATGCGTTCCACCTGGTATTCCCTTTATTACCATCCTAGACATGAACATTTGACCATGGCAGCTCAATATCCAGGAACGGATTAAAAGCGGGTAAAGTAGAGGAATGTTTTATTAAAAAGCTGAGACGTACGTATGACAGAATAGTAGGTTTAGCTGTAATGTTCCTGGCAACTACAGTGAACTTCAGCTCTCCACAGAATGAAAATCTAACACCGGCAGGCAAATGAAGCTGCAAGTTACTGACCGAGCTGCAGAATGACATCATTGATATTCTTACATAAGAAACGTAGACAGTGACTTTTCTCCAATTACCATAGTTTGCCACACTGACCTACATCCGTTATCTCCATAGAAACCACGGTGAAGATAACTGTAGAAACAGCATTTGACAACGGTGGAAACCAACCATTGCAAACTATGCCAAGAATTGCACTAGAGCAGTGTTTCCCAAACCTGTCCTCGGGACCCACTAACAAGCCGGATTTTGTAGATTACCATGAGGAAATGCAGACTGAATCCTGCAATCACTGAGCAGCAAATCATATCACCTGTGTGGTGCTTCACATATATGCAAACCTGGCCTTTTAGGGGGACAGGTTTGAGAAACACTGCACTAGACGACGTCATCTGAAACTACATGATGAAGGACGGTGAAAAAAGTACAAACGACAACTGTGGAACGTCCTTAAACCGCAAATTCACCGTGCTTTCCCCAAAGCGAACCTCACCGTTCAGTCGATGAAAGCTGGTTAGTGATAGTTGACCCGCCATTAAAGGGCGCATTCACTACAAAATCTGCACGGCTGATGGGGACAAGGTATGAATTATAGACGTCAGCTAAGGGCTCCGTACAATAACACTTAAGGTTAATACTTACTGTACACGGCGAGGGATATTTTTCTGTTTTGGGTCCCGGGTGGTTTCTTCACTTTGCATTGATAGGTAGCCGTATCAGCGGACTTTAAATTGATAATCTCTATGGAGGCGTCACCATCTGAAGGGTCAGAGGATGTAAAGTGAACTCTGTCTCTCAGGCCATCATTGACTATGTATGGCATTCCTCCGCTGAACATGATGATCTAGAAGAGGGGGCAGGGGAAATTTTTTAAAAAAAAAAAAAAAAAAAAAAATTAAACTTTGCATATTGCAGAAATGAGGGGGGGGGGATTGCAAACATTAGAAATGAGCTGTAATTCACATGCAGTGACCAGGAAATCCACAGAGCATTAAAAATAAAAATGCAGAGGTCCACTGCACATACCTGCTGGTCTTCTAGCTGGGTATCGGCGGCCACCAATGTCCAGTCAATGTCGAGAGCTCCAGTATCTTGTGGACCCACAGTGTATTTACATTCTAAAGTCACTCGGTCTCCTTCAGGTTTCTCCACCTTTTTCTGATCAGAGGGAACCAATTCCAAGGACATTACACAACCTGAGAGGAAACAAACATTACTTATTAGCGAGTTTTTTTCCTGGGATTCCTTTTTATTATGTAGACTAATGTCATTTTATTTCCCCCCCCCCCCCCACTTCTAGTCTACCGGCCATTCCGGCATGCCCCCGAACAGCATCCTGCCGAGTGTTAGAAAACGTCAAGAAAGCCAATATGTTCATCGAAAAGGCATGCAAAGGTTTGATACTGTATCCAGCGGTTAAAAAAGGTTTGTTCTGTGCGACATGGATTGATGGGACAGAACTTCTAGGAGAGGCTAGAAAATTAAGGCTAGGGTCAGACGAAAACATTTTTTTCCCCGCGAACGTGAAAAAGTGCGTCCGAACGCATGGACGTATTTTTTCACGGAATGCGCAAAAACGGTCAGACGACGCGCATTGTCGGGCGTGATTTTGTACAGATTGTCAATAAAACTCTTTTTTGCGTCTGGACGTTATGTAGGCTGGACATTAGCAGCGTCTGACATCTCCTAATCACGCACACACGCCGCTATGCCGCAGCTGCGCACTCAGAAAAATGCGTTCAAATTCCACTTGCGTTGCACGGCCGGACTTTTGTGCTATAAAGAGGGCAGCTTGTATGGAGAAAACGGGGGAGGGGGGGAGAAAAGGTGAAGATCCCACAAAGATTTAAAGAGAGTGTGTGCGAGTGTTATAATCAGCTGCTCTGGTGTGCTCAATGACAAAAGCAAAACCTGGGTATTTAGGAGTGTCGCTAGGACTATGACTTACATGATTCTGAGCCCAAAACGATGGCTCATTTTAGGCCGGGGTCAGACGTGCGTTTTTGAGAGCATAAGGAACGTCTGAGAGTGGTCGTTCCTTACACGTTGACACCCGTCGGCCACCTCGATAAGCGCAGTTGGTGAGTTCGGCGCTGCAAGGCTCAATCCTCCTATGGGAGATCAATCTTTGTAGCCCCAAACGCGCATCGTAGCGCTTCCACGGGGAGGCTTTCAGCAAGTCCACTGTATGGCGCACGCCCCAAAGCGTCACAACGCTGCAACGGACGCCAGGAGGCATGACAGTACGGGCGCACGTAATGCGCTCATCTGACCCTGGCTATAAACCGCTTGCAGACATCTCCCTCTTTAAGAGGCATCCTCCGGGACATTGTAACCAGAAGAAGGCTCTGAGCAGCACATCCTTTATTAACTGAATGAAGGTACAGAAAGGAAATGCTCGTTGATCAAAAGAGACCTCTAGTTGCTCTATGGACTTCGTTATTGTAGTGTCCAACTGGCAATTGTAGGTGGTGTGTCGTACAGGACCTGACGTTAATATTTATGGGGAATGAAATACATTTAAAACTCAAGATGGGGGAGGGGGGGGGGTGAGGCTTGATTACCAGATTAAGAATTGTCAACGATACCTCACTTGATCTTCTGGGACTTCTAAAAAGGTGGAGATGTGGGGTCCAAAGAACAACACACTCCACTTCGGAGTTCAGCCCAGCTATGCTGGCATTAAGTTATTAATATCATGACGTTGCTGCACTCCGGGAATTCCCAAGCCCTGCCTGATCTATTTCAGGAAATCGCATCCCAAGGAGAAGATTTGCATCTGCAATGGAGCGATGAGACAAGTAGAGGTAGGACGATCGAGACAGGGTTAAAATTTTAAGCTACCAGAATCACTTGACAGTTTGTGATACAGATAACATAAAATGTTCAGATGTCCCGCTTATGGGGGTTTGTAGCGATAATGAAAGAATTAGCAATGCAGCTTTAAAATTATATATATATATATATATATACTATGTGTGTGTGTATATATATATATATAAAGAGAATATCTGTATATGACATAATGCCTGTATATGGAGATTACAGGAACACCTTGCATCCGCTTTACAGGGATTTATGGGCATTACAACCCCCTGCATCTTATCCCTTTAGAGCAGTGAGTGACGCCAGAGTGCTCCCGGTATTCTGCTCACTCCCTGGCTGCTGTAATACAGCTGTAAAGTTTGTTAGGCTTTTTGTTACAGTGAGGGTGGGAGCGGCTACATGTTTAAAGTAATACAGGGTGACAGGAGTGAGATTTCACAAGACTTTTTTTTCCCACATTAAAACCACCAATTTTGCATTTAATACAAGAGAGGCTTCATATGCAAATAATTTTATTACAATTAGAGATGCACCGATACTAGGATTGTGCAAATGCGGTATTGGCACAGATACCGAGCAGCCGGTACTTGTGCAAATGCCCCAATAGCTCTACCGATACACGGAAGCCAGCGCTGGGCTGCTTGCTGGTATCAGAGGCGGGGACTGCTGGCAGAATGCATTAACAGCATTGCCCTCAACAGCTGGCTGCGATCCACCTAGTGGCCGCCAGCTTATTAAAAGGTTGTGACACGACTTCCAAACCGTGTTCACAAGATCTCATCACAGCCTTCACAGGCCAGCAGATTGCAGTCAGCTGGAGGGGAATGCTGGCGGAACGCTGTTAATGCATTCTGCCAACAGCTCCAGTGTACACACACACACTGAGGTCAGGGTGTGTGCAGTGGATAAATGGGGTGTCGTCATACAATTAAATATTAACAAAAATAGGATTTTGCTGAAAGCCTGTCCAAAGTTTTTTGGAAAGCAGTCACATGACATTAATTAAAGTTATCGGAGTATCGGTACTCATTCGGTCTTAAAATATATGGCATGAGTGCATCCCTAAATTAAAATGCAAGATATAATACTGTAAGTTTTCAGTGAAAGGGTTAAGGCAGTCAGAAAAAAAAAAAAAAAAGAAAAAAAAAAAAAAAGAAATTCAAAGCAAGACAGATAATGATAGGAGATAAGCAGAGTCATCCCACAACCAGACTAACTGTACAACACTGACTTTTCTAGCACCGTCACATTCTTACCAAGGTGCCAACATTCCAACCGCAACAACGTTCTAGGATGGACAGACCTGACCAACATTTTGAAAAGGAAATAAAAAAAAAAAAAAACACAGAATCAGCAGGAATTCTATACATATGGTCAGAAGAAGACGATATAAGAAGAATTAACCTTTTTCCAATATGTATATAGTAAATAAAAGCAGCCCACAGCAGCCGTCAGGACCCGTGGAAGGTGTGCGGCTGCTCTGCAGGCTGGCTCAGATTGCCGTGAGGTGCAGAGTGTCAGGTTGCAGCGATTCCCAGAGACTTGTTCCTTTTTTGTCTCCATGTTTCTTAGCAACAAGTAGGGATCTGACCTCCTCTATGGGGATTAGTAACAAGCTAGAGAACAATGAAAACCAAGGCCATCCCTATAACACGGCACCAGAGAATCCGCTTCAGTGAAGATCACAAAAGGAAGGTAGTGGTGGGGGAGAAACGGACCAATACAGAACATTATAGAGGAGGTCTACAGAGAGCACAACATACATCGGGAGGCACAAAAAGCACGCCGTGCTGCTTGGCGCACATACAACACGAGAAAATAAAACAAATAAGCTAATAGCAATCTGTTGGAGGACCAGCAGTAATTAAAGAGCATCAGACAGGGTCAGGAATCCAAAACCAAGCGTCAATCTCCATTACTACCTCAATTTTACAAGCCCCGAACGTAGGTTTATATGTGCGGTGCGTCAGCTATAGGACACACTCAAAAGTAGCACAATAAGCGATTCCAAAGCATTCATAATGTCACTGTGCCAAAGTACCTCAGCCCTGCCAACGTGACTTTTGCGCGGAGCCTTCTTTTTTGAGCCAGTGGCACGAGATTAAAAGGGACACTGTCCTGCCGGAAACAAGTGTGTCTCCTTTGACCGGTAATAACGCCCTTTATGAGTGTTAGCAATTTTCCATGAGGTCAACAATAAAATTAAAAATAAAGAGTTATTTCCAATTAATGTTTGGCTGTCCCTCGCGCCCCCATGGCAAGCTACAGCAAGAAGGGACTGCCCCCGCAGAGCCCACCTACAGGACAGCGCTCCGCGCGCACAACTGACCATCGAGTCAACGCGCTGACATTGCTGAGGGCCATTACGCTGTGCGATGGCTCCTGGTTAGCACCACCAACAGGATGAAATGCAACTGCACCCATGGCTGGATTGAGGGGCGTACATACTGATCTCTCAAAGATCAATGCAATTTCATCCCTTAGACCAATCCAGTCCCTAATGACAAAGTGCGTCTGCTCCGTCTGGTGCACTTCAAGGATCCAGTGGCCCGAGATATGCCGAGCCCCAATTTAGAAGGAATCTTTAAAAAAAAAAAAAAAAAAAAAAGGTACAATACCACCACTTATTCTGTATCTAGAGTACTTTTGCATTACAAAAAATATATATAACACACGCTGATGATTTTTTTTCTAAAGTAATTGCAGGTAAAAGGAAAAATAGAATTAGGTTTTCAGCTCATCTCTTGTTTCCATTGTGTATTTTTCCCTTCATGCATCTGCTTGTAAGAGAAGATGGCATCTGAGGGAGATGAAACAGGGAGTTTACAAGACTTCTAATCTACCCCCGGTGAAATCCTTTGAATATATCCCACACAATACAATGTGAGTCAGTGATTGACCAATAGACTCTATTCTAATGGGGAAAACCACAGTGAGGAGCAAGTGATGGAAAGATACGGGGGGGGGGGTTACAACACAAACGATCACACAATGCACCCAGTTACACATAGAAACATAGAAAAATGTCGGCAGATAAGAACCTGTCGGCCCATCTAGTCTGCCCAATTACATGGATACTTTACCTGGATTTATCTTTTGTTTAGGATAGCCTTATGCCTATCCCATGCCTGCTTAAATTCAATTACTGTTTTGGCCTCTACCACTTCTACTGGAAGTCTGTTCCATGTATCCACCACCCTCTCAGTAAAATAATGCTTCCTGATGTTACTTTTAAACCTTTGCCCCTCTAATCTAAGACTATGTCCTCTTGTTTTGCTATTTTGTTTCCTTTTAAATATACTCCCTTCCTCTACCTTGTGGATTCCCTTTACGTATTTAAATGTTTCTATCATATCTCCTCTGTCTCACATCTCAGCAAATAAAAAAAAAAAACACAATAAGGATATTTAATTTTTGGTGATCGTGGCCCTTTGTGTTGTTACATGTAAATTTGTAGAGAAGAAAAAAAAAAAAAGTATAGTGTAACACAGACACACACCGGCAATTGCCACCAGGCTTCACACCCACCCACCAAATTTGCTTTCATTGTTTGTTTCCCATTGAATGAAGAGAGAAAAAAAAAGCCAGGAGATTCTTTCCCCCTTGCAGGATCCAAACATTTTTGATTAATAATTCCTACTGATGGAGTTCAACAGGCAGCAGCGTTTCTTTTTGGAAGTCTCCCAGATCTGTAAATATTTAATATGTGGCACTGGTGCCTAAAGATAGAGGCTCACAAGGTTTCGATGCCTTATCTCTGCTCTTGTAGGTGAACACAATATATACAAAGGGCTGCAAAGTAATAGGGATTGCCAGAGTTAAGAGATTTAAAGAGGATTGAACAATATTGAACTTTGTAGATCAAAAAGCAACCCCCACAGCATTACCGAATATCTAGACCGCCAACTCGCAGCGCTGCACAACATGCTGACACGTTACCAATTCATTCCCGGCTTTCAAAACATGGCAGCGGAACCTTTTATCACAGAAATGCCGTCAACGGTGGAGACAAAAATATAAGCGTTGACATGTGGTGCGATTTCCTACCTAGCAGCAAAGTCCTCATAGTGTCATTACGTGGGACATGTGATCCAAGGTGAGAAATTATAAAAATAAAAAATCTAATCCAAAGCTATGACATTTAAAGAGGATTCACCAGCGACTGCAAACGTGCTCAACGTTACAGACACTTCAGTTACAGATTGTATCTTTGTGCCCGATTTACTCACAACGGCAATAAAACGCTTCACATCAGCATGGATGCAATGAGAGTTGAAGGGGACACTCAGATTGGCAAAAAAGAAGAATACAGGGAGTTTACACCAGAGTGCAAAACATGCAAACACTACTTCATGTAACCAGGGATACATTAGAGAACTCAGCATGAAACAACCAACCTTCAAGGTTGAAAGGTGGAGATTAAAGCTCCGTTCATAAAAACCTGCTAGGCACCACCATTGTTCTGTTGCCCCCACTTCCGATCTCACCCGACAGGTAAATATCAGCAACCGATACAGGAGGCAGCTCTTTATAATCAGGGCTTGACAAATCCAGGGGCCTGGTAGCCACTGGCTCCTAGAATTTTACACCAATCTAAAAGTCTTTGCCTGGCATCTAAACATCTACCGTAGATACTCGAGTATAGCGAGACCCGAATATAATGCGATGGATAGAGATTATGGAAATGAGAGAATACTCAAGACTCGAATATAACGCGAGGAGCAAAATTATACTGTACCGGTAAACAATTAAGATCCTTCCAGGTTCTCTTAACACAGTCAGGCTCCCTCAGGCCAGGGTGTTCTGCTCTAGAATGATTGCAGTTGTTACTAAGTATGAAGCCACCGGCCACCCGTCTTCTTTACTAGCCGTTAGATGGCCAGCGCAGGCGAGCGAGGTGAAGGATTGGCTTAAACCGAGCGTGCCCTCTGGCTGTCATGGATCCCACCTCTCCCGAATCCGGGAGTTCTTGAAGTGTTTGCAAGCATCAGGGAGCCCGCATTCACTTCAGCGAAACTACCGGAACTTCCAGGAGACTTGGGATCCAGAGCAAGACCAGGGTTTTTTTTTTTTTTTAACACGCGATGCAGATGTAGCGAATATAACGCGACCCCTCCGATTTAAAAAAGGTAAATTTTTGTCAAAATCTAGCAGTATACGCGAGTATCTAAAGTAGTTGGCTTCAATGTTTTTTTTTCCTGTCTCCAACATTTAATGTAAATCTATCCAGCCCTGTATATTTATATATGAGGGCAGTTGTGTGTAAAAGGGTGTCTGGCCATACATTTCAATTCTATCATAAATTGGACAGGCTTTCATCAAAAACTTTATTGGAAAGCGTCACATGACATTAAATAAAAGGTATCGGTGAGTACCTGGCAAAAAAAAAATATGGTATTGTGTATCTTTAGTTGTTGAAAGTAAAGCGGTGTTAGTCTGAAGCACAAACTAGCTCCTAACTTTTGTAGCTGGCTCCTAGAGTCAAAGCAAATTTGTCAAGCCCTGCTTTGTGCCATCACTTTGAGAGCCAATGGATTGGCTGGACGCTGACTGGGACATCCAGACCTATCCTGCCAGTCACAGGGATCCAGCAGCATGTCCCATCTAGCGCAATGCAGAAGAAGCCCAGAACTGGAAAGAAGGCGTTTTAAACCTATCCAAAAACTGAAAAAAAGGGAAGGGGGCAGAGAGGTTTTAGAGTATTGCTATAATGCCAGATTTCCAACCCCCACTGCCCACATGTTGGCTGGTGGCAGCTGACATTTGGTATCCTGCTCAGAAGGTGGTCGTATGAGAAGGTCTCCCGTCGTGCTGACATTAGGTATCCTGCTCGGAAGGTGGTCATACGCTGATGTCACCCTTTGACCTGACATCCTGCACAGAAGGTGGTCATACGCTGATGTCATCCCATGACCTGGCATTAGGTATCCTGCTCAGAAGGTGGTCGTATTCCGATGTCACCTGGCATGCTGACATTCCACAGGAAACAAAACAGACCCCTGGAAGAGGAACCTGCTGAAACATCAGAAATCATTTCCGCAAGCCAGCTGTCAGCTATGTTATGTTATGTAATCCATAAACACATTGTGCTCGCGTTCCAAATATAACACGGGGGCGCAGCTCAAACGCAATGCGTAAAAAAGAGCTTTAGACATACGGAAACACTGGTAAGGTGTATTTAGTTACAAATAACTAACGTCTGTTCCTGCAGGTAAGCCGGAAGCTCAGGCATTTGCCACAAGAGAAGAAAATAGAAAAAAAGCCTTCTAGCTGCTCATAGAAAGAAAAAACAAATTCTGAATACATGGACACCTTTAACCATGGTGTTTATGCATAATCCTATAGTATCACTTTTAAAAGAGGGTTGGCAACCTTGGCCACCCAGTTTTGGAACTACATCTCCCATGATGCTCAGCCACTCATCAGGTTGGCAGAGGCTTGTGGAAAATGTAGTTCCAAAACATCTAAAGGGTCCAGGATGCCAACCTCTGCTTTAAAACTTGACAGTGCCAATTCTGGATTGCACCTTTACCCAGATGATATCAACCCATGACAAAGGGCGTCCGATGGGCAAGTACACCAACCACATCAACTGCCCACAGTGCCGCTCTAAAAGCAGTTTGGTTTACTCCAGGAGGCAGCAGTGATCTTTGACCAGCTCCAGTACGAATAACCCTCTTTCGGACGATTATAGCAGCTTGTCCTTCAGGAACAGTTTATGTGACCGTAACAAAGCAACACTGGAACCTGAAAGGGTTAAAAATTGACATGCTAGACTTTCCCCTCGGTATCAAAATCAAATAAAGCATGTTTAAAGAAGCACGGTGCTAAGATACATGCATTATTTATTCCCCCAGCCACCCCTGCTGCGGACTCAATTGGAATAACTTGCTAGATGATACAATGTAAATAATGGCTTTAATGAGGAGAAACGCTGGTTCTCAAAGAATTTGGTAAACTAAATTTAAAAAAAAAAAAACACTAGAATGGCTCCTTTTAACCAAATTTTAGCAAACCAATGCAGGCTGTTAGGTTTGCAGAATGGGAGGGATGTCACGTCGGCTGCATAACACACAGTGCGTGGCAACTCTGAAAACAGTTATTAGACATGGAGAAAGGAAAGCAGCTATTCAGGCAAACAGCACGTAAAGTCATAGCCCTGAACTGCTGCCACCGGGCGCGAGGAAGGGACGGATTACTGAAACTCTGAAGAGCTACATTAGGTATAAAATGATACTGAATTCATGACTGCCTAGTCACCTGCAGAATGGAAATGTGCGCCGCTTGCAGATAATGCAAGTGATTTCCTTTAGCTTGTTTTCCCCCGATCTTCACATAAAGGGGCTATTCACCAAAACGCTGATGTTCGCAGTCGTTGCAAATCTAGCTATACATTAGGGCTGCACCGATACCATTTAATGTCTGTTTAAAGACAGAGAACCAATACTTTTAGTTAATATCATGTTACCGCTTTCCAATAAATAATTTAGGCCATTGCTGAAAGCCTGTCCAATTTATGGAACTATACACATCCAACCCAAACCTCACAGACACTGGAGCAGCTGGCAGAATGCACTAAAAGCATTCTGGCAGGCCATGTTCCAGAGAGCAGCCACCTGCATGTGAAGGTTGTAGCACAGCTCTGCAAGATCAAGAGCACGCTGGAGGCCAGCAGAGCCTCTTTACAACCTCCACATGCCAGCGGTCGCTCGCGAGCAGCCAGCCGGAGGAGCCTGGCAGAATGCCGTTTGTACATTCTGCCAACCGCCCCAGCCCTCACATACTGCCTGGCAAGCCAGCCTAGCGGTGGCTTCCGGTAGAAGTATTGGGAGGTATTTGGAGGAGTATAAAGTACCCATGCAAATACCCGATATTGGCACCAATACCAGTATTAATGCATCTCTAATGGAGAAAAAAAATAAAAAATAATTTAAAAAATAAGATTCACTTATCAAAAAAAAAAAAAAAAAATCATACGACCCCTGCCCCGCCCCTTTGTCATAAGCAGTTTGCATAGTGAATGTAAATAAACATTCGTATCTACATACGCAAATTACATAACTTGCTTACTTTCCGCAAACAGGTGCCGGGTCAGAATGATGGATTGACGCCGTGTGCGCATCTCATGTCCATGTTTGCCCTCTTTCACCGAGAGCTGCTACAAGCACTCCGATACACATGATGTCGGTGTGAAAGCGGGTGGGGCCCAAGTTGGGGGATGCTGGACAACTACGTCTGAAATCACCTGCGAAAAGTACTGTGAAATCAACACTAAACAACCATGACTAGAGATTATTGTGGAAAGAATGGTGCAGGTTACAGTGGCAGCTCCTTAAATCGTGAGTAACCCCTACAGACTTTTTTTTTGAACAGATCAGCCATGTTTTTCCTTATCATTTCGACAAGGACAATGTGTTAAATGTTTCACTGTCTAAATCGGTGCTCAAAAACCAGTGGCTGACTAGAAGACGTCTTGCTTACCTAACGTAGGGGAGCTGGCTTTGTGCCTCCCCCAGCCCCGCTCATAACAGAGTGAAGGTGATGATGTTCCCTGCGTGCTAAATGTAGCAGCGTGCAACAAGTAAAACAACACGAAGTGCTACCCGGCATTGAATGTGTGAATGTAGAAAAGGTGACAGCAGCGCCTCGTCAACAGCATTATGCCTGGTCTTAAAAAGGCATAACTTAAAAAATGTCCCCCTTAAACTGAGAAGATGCTGCTCAATTAAAATAAAATAAAAAAAAATTCAGCTTAAGTTGGGCTTTGTCGGCCCTGGGTGTCTGAAATGTAGACGTTCCTGGAGCTTCTACTGCAATTTGCACAACATACGCAACTTTTGTACACACGGTACGCAAATTGCACATCACACGAAACAATGAATTGGTACTGAGGGAGCACATACAGCACCATTACTCGACTGCCGTCTCACAGCGAGTGAGCACTCAGACAGGATGCTGTCAGTACAATGCGAGTAATGACATCAGTCCAGACGTTGGACCCTGGTAGGCAGGTTATTCAGAATCCAGTCTGCTGAGATACAGCTGTGTGAGCGGGGGAAATTCTGGCAAAAAAAAAAAAAAAAAAAAAAAAAAAAAAAGGGACTGGAGGGAGAAGGGGGAGCGCACCACACAGCCCGACCACTAATACATCTCGGGCCCTATTAACACAAAAACGCACGCAAAACGCGTGTTTTTTTGCGCGAAGCGTTACATTCCTCACGCATTTTTTTTCATCCGGCGGGAAATTGCACTTGTAAAACCTACGTGCAAAAATGCGCGCAAATTACAGTTGTGCGCAGAAATCAGTGAGCACAATGTAATTTTTAACGCAAGTCCGTCATTTTGTGCAGACTGCGCACAACAGACGTACGTTCTGACGGAAGATAAGTTATTTTTGACGGCTCTAGTAAAAAAAAACCTGCACATCGACGTTCTCCGTTGTGAATCCGCAGTTTGGTACGGTCAGGTTGTTACAATTTGCCGTTACCACCAGCTTTTTCAAAGACGTTAAAATTATGCACGCAAACGTTGTCCGTTAAATTTTGCACTAAGACTGTAATACCATGCGCGTACCAGCGCACAAACACAATTTCGCTCACAATGTTAAGTATAGGATGCGCGCACTAGATTGTGCTCGCAAAGGGTCAAGCTCATTAGACGCTAACGCGCATTTTGTGTGCGAACGTCGTAATACGACATTCAGCACAAAGGGTTTTACCCCTCGCGTTAATGCATTTTTGCGCACGCGTTAAAATTGTGCGCGAGGAATGTAATAGGGCCCCTCATCGTTCATATTGTTCTAATTCTATGAATTCAGTTTGATCCCCCGTGTCTCAAATGGTATAGAGCAGTGGTTCCCAGCCCCCCCCCCCCCGGTGTTTACTGCCTACAATTCCCAGAATTCTTTGAATGTGGTAAATGGCCAGAGATGTATCAAAAACAAATGGTGTGCAATCTAAAGAAAAAAAAAAAAAAAAAAAACACCCCTTTCAAGACCTCGAATAATCAGAGCAAATACAGAGACTCCTGTCTCAAAATATCCAAAAGTCAGTGTATAGGCCAGGTTTTCAGGATATGTGAAGCACAGCACAGGTGATATGATGCTTAGTAATTGCAGGATTCAGTCTGTATTTCCCCAAGGTGATCCCTAAAAACCTGGCATGTTAGGGAGACTTTAGGACAGCAGGTGGGAACCACTGATTTAGAGGGATCTTGAACTCTGAACCCTGTTTAGACACATTACAGGGAGCAGAAAATGCAGATACACAAACCTAGAATCTGCGATACAATGAAAGCACATGTTGCATCACAGCAAAGACTGCGCTAAATAAAGGACAACCCAAGGAATAAGGATAAATGCTCTGTATTACCCGGATATAGATGAAGAGTTGAACCAGAATACCAACGTTTTGGCTAGGAGTCTATACCAAAGGGATAAAGACTCCAAGTCGAAACTGGAGTATTCTGGTTCCGCTCGGTTTTCATCTGCATCCAAAAGGTCAGGTAATAGAGGATTTATATCCTTATTCTGTGAGGGGGGGGGGGGGGAATTGTGCTTTATTTAGAGCAATCTTTGCTGTGATACAACATACGCTTTCATTGTGATGTATATTCTACGTGTGTGTGTGTGTGTGTGTGTGTGTGTGTGTGTGTGTGTGTACAGAAACTTCGTACAAATAACTTTTGGATATTTTTGCAGCAGGTGTGCATTTGCTCTTATAAATTGCCAGAGAATCATGGGAGGTGTAGTTCACAAACAGCAGACTTTGAGTTCCCTGGTTTAGACAATACACAATCACTATATAAATGGAATTTTTGATTTTCTTGATTTCATATATAAAAAAATTCAATAAAGACGTTGGGCTAAATTACAAACTTGGCGCCAACGATAGGGACTTTATATCCCAAATGATAAACCCTTGAAAAATCAGTTTGCGCACCCTATACTTAACATGGGGGGAGGGCGTACACATTACCATTTGTAATACCTTATTCTAAGTCCCAGCGCTAATTACCGCAGCGATGCGCTAAACAAAATTTCAGATACTCCTAAAAGGCTGGTGCTGATTTGATTCCTCTTTTTCAGAATCATTAACAACCCCTAAATCCCCCCCCCCCCCGTCAAATCCGTTCCTCACCTCGCGGCGAGAACAGTGGCCTGATCCACCGTTTCTTCTGGATGTGAACAGACCGAGATTTTGCAGGGCTCTGCGCCCGGCAGCACAACCCTCCATGGAGTCCTATGAACTCCAGGAGGTGATACTCACAGCGGCACGGAAGGGCTACCGCAAGTTTCATTGTGGGTAGTGCTGCGTTACGGGGCAACGTGAAGTGGTAGCACGGGCCCTGGAATCTAACACTACGAGGAAAGTGCAGGCGCTGTTTCCCACCCCGTTACGTCCCAATTTTAGCGTTCACTTTGTAGTCCAGCCCTTTGTTTTTAACGCTGTATGATAGAAAGCACCTAGCTACCTTCAGTCCACCAGGTCTAGTTTTCTCCTAATTTTATAGATTGATACTGTAAATCAGATCTAAGCTCGGCAACCCATTTACTTACAGAAGGAATGTTTAACAACGTGCAGCTATTTGCTCAAAAACGACATATTACTCCGTAAAGAAAATGTCCAGTACTGGACGCATATGTTCTCTGGAAAAAACAAATCTGCTTTGCTGAATATAACCCGGGGCACACCCCGAAATGTTTCCATTACAAAGAGATTTTCTGCTTTCCCATTAGAAGGATGGGCAGGGAAAGGGAACTAAAAAAAAAGGGTTGTCACGAGTCCCAATATGACAGACAGCCCTGGAATTGAGAGGCATGCCCCCCCCCATTGTCACCCTATAGTCTGTCCAGACAGGGCTAGTGGCTGCCGATGCTGTGAGTATGGGGCAGCACGATGTTAACGCAGGATCTATGGTGACAGCAGTGACTGCTCAGAAGATAGATACTTAGGCCGGGGGCACACTAATGCACCGGTGCAGCCGTGTGATGCTGCGACGGGGCCGGTCACACTCGTGCGCACGCAGCATGCGTCCGCCCAGAAAGCTTTCTCTGTTGACACGCTAGATGCTCCATAGGAGGTTTGCGCTTTGCAGCGCTGAGCAGTTGCATCGGTGGAAGGAACATCCACGCTCACAGACGCCCCTTCCACGCTTGTGTGCACCCGGCCTAAACTGGTGAATTTGAAAACGAGTCCCTAATTTGGACTACAGCGGCGCTGTCAAACCTGTGTTCAGCTGGCATTACTTATTACCCAGGATACTCAGAGCTATTGAAAGAGGACAAGCCATATTTCAACAGTCTGTAATTGACTTCATAGAAAATCACATTCATAAGACATTAGAGGGCCCCATTTCAAGGTGTGCAATAAGGTGACCATGTATAACATTGAGACATTCTCGCATTGCCTATAGTCCCTGGTCCACTTTTGTAGCAAGCAGAGCCTGTGCCGCGACTGTAGCGTCTTACTGTAAATTAAAAGGCCTCCTATACCTTGTATACGAAGCATTAACGTGCACGCCAGAGGAAGTGCAAACCATTCCAAGATGATGGATGCGCATCCATTAGTGAGACGGCGTCTCACAAAAGTTAAGGGAGATATATATATATATATATATATCACACACTGCAACTGCTTTCTTTAAGTCCCACCAGAGGTTCTCAATTGGATTTAAGTCAGGTGACTGCGATGGCCACTCCAAAATGTTCCAGCCTTTAATCTGCAACCATGGTCTAGTGGACTTGGAGGTATGCTTGGGATCATTGTCCTGTTGAAAGGTCCAACGTCTCCCAAGCCTCAGGTTTGTGATGGACTGCATCACATTGTCATCCAATATCTCCTGGTACTGAAGAGAATTCATGGTACCTTGCACATGCTGAAGCTTCCCTGTACCTGCAGAAGCAAAACAGCCCCAAAGCATGATTGACCCCCCGCCATGCTTCACAGTAGGCAAGGTGTTCTTTTCTTCATAGGCCTTGTTCTTCCTCCTCCAAACATAGCGTTGATCCATGGGCCCAAACAGTTCTAATTTTGTTTCATCAGTCCACAGAACACTATCCCAAAACTTCTGTGGTTTGTCCACATGACTTTTGGCATACTGCAGTCGACTCTTCTTATTCTTTGGAGACAGCAAGGGGGTGCGCCTGGGAGTTCTGGCATGTAGGCCTTCATTACGCAGTGTGCGCCGTATTGTCTGAGCTGAAACTTCAGTACCCACATCTGACAAATCTTTTCTCAGTTCCTCAGCAGTCACACGGGGACTTTTTTCCACTCTACGCTTCAGGTAGCGCACAGCAGTCGAAGTCAGCATCTTCTTTCTGCCACGACCAGGTAGCGTTTCAACAGTGCCCTTTGCCTTGAATTTGCGAATGATGCTTCCTATGGTCTCTCTTGGTATGTTTAACATCTTTGCAATCTTCTTATAGCCATTGCCCTTCCTGTGAAGAGTAATCACCTCTTCTCTTGTCTTCCTGGACCATTCTCTTGACTTCACCATGTTTGTAACCACACCAGTAAATGTCTAGAAGGAACTGAGTATCACAGTCATTTTAAAGCTGCCTAATTGGTGCTGATTATGCTTTATTGCTGCTCCGTGACATCCACAGGTGTTTTCAATACCCGATTGAAGAACAGAGGTTCATTCAAGTGTTTTCAGAGTGGTAGTCTTTAAGGGGTTGAATAATTGTGTCAATTAAGAATTCACAAAAGAAACATTTACTACTGTATTACAAAACCAATTGATGTCATTTTAGTTGCATATGGTTCTTTAAAAAGTCCTTGTAGGATTTCATTCTGAATACAATTACAAATGTACACTAAATTCCCTAAAACCCTTTACAGCATTGGGGGGGGGGGGGTTTGAATAATTTTGAACACAACTGTATATATAACGCACCTAACCCCCTGAAAAAAATCCCAAACCCAACTGTCATCCTGTGGTGGAGAAGCGGCGCAGATTGCATAAATTGGAACAGAATGGGAGGGGAAAAAAAAAAATTAAGAACGCATGGCTATAACCACCCTCGCACATCATTACAAGGGATGGACTCACATTCAGCAAATCAATCCCTGCTGCAGCAAGTCATACAATATTAGTTTAATCAGTGACAGAAAGGTCAAACTAAAAGTCCACTGGCTGTAGAATGTAAGGGATGGAGAGGGCAGGGGTATCTGCACAAGAACAGAATTTACATTTAAAAAAGCAGAATCTTTAAGAGTCAAATTTTAGATTTTGAACAACATCTGAATACACACACACTTACATAGTATTCTACAATTATAAACTTTATGCTTTGCTATGTGGATGCTTTTCTCACTTTTGCCCTTTAGCACCGAACTTGTGTAAAAATAGATCTAAAATTTCAGGTTCTACGTTTAAAACCTCTTACCTGCGTGGATCCCACGATTTGCGCTTAAAGGGCCCTTACCACCAGAAAACGAATGTCCTTATTGTGTTTATTTTATGTTGCTGATATGCTACGTGTGCTTTGTTTTGCTCTTTTTAATCTATGCATCACTGGGTGCATCCATTGTGTGTGATCTATTGTGTTGTGGGGTAGATTAGGAGGCTTTTAAAATCCCTTTTAGATCTCATTCAGTGGTCAGCTCTCATCACAGGTAGTCTGGGGAACAATAGCCTCCTGCCGCCTTATCCAAACATTCCCTCTTCCACCTCTTTTTTTGTTGAGAAAGTACTGTATTTTACCAGGAAGGATACATGGAGATTTCTCATTTTTCAAGCATGTCCTGGGTGGCGAGTATGTACCGTTAGGTGTCTTGCCCAAGGACACTTACTGGAGAGGTGCTCTGGCCGGGATCGAACCTGTGTCTCCAGAATGACCTCTACTCCATCCAGCACAATCGTCATTAATTGTTAAGCAAGAGCTGCAAAGCATAGCCGTCGGTAAATGTTGCATGACGTGACAAATGGAAACAAGAGACGTAAACCTAAAATTTTTCCTTTTTTACAAATAAAAAAAAAAAGCAGCCCGTGTATAAGGTGGTTTTGTTTGTAAATCACAAGTAATCTAGTTACAGAAGCTGGAAGTGGTAGTGTCCCTTAAGGCTAGGGTCGGACTAATGCATTTTTCGCGTTGTCCATGAAAAAGTGCGTTCGAACGAACGGACGTAGTTTCTCACGGAATACGCGATCATACGATGCGCATTTGGATCCGGATCATCAATAAAACCATTTTTGCATCTGGACGTTATGTTGGCCGGACATTAGCAGCGTCTGACATCTAATCACGCACACATGCCGCTAGCAGACGCAGCGCACTCTGTACGTCAGTACTAGCGGTATCACGTTCGAAAAAAAAAAAAAATGAGTTTGTGTGCCGCTTGCGTTGCGCAGCCGCACTTGTGCGGCCGTGCTTCGTATATTGCCCGTCATTTGCTGCTACTACGGCCGTGATAAAGTGCGGCTGCACGCGCCTTCGTCTGACCCTAGCCTTCAAGCACTTGAAACTTGGCAATGCAATAGGACCATGCCACACATTCCCATTTAAAGACCTGACCTATAAAACATAAAATGCTAGCATTTCTACACGGAGATACTACAAAATCTACAGGCATCCAGAAGCCCTGCCCTAACCAGACCCACATCTACCAGATTATGGAGGCTGAGGCCTATGGGATACACAGCTCACATGAATTAAACCGTTACTAAACCTGACAGCAAAGGATTCAAAGCTCAGCCCTTGCCACACACCATTCATGTACTCCCATCCTCCCCCTTGAAGACAGCAGCTAAAAAGGTTATATTTCCTGAGACCATGGTTTAATTATACATTGTAACAGAAGCTTCACCCCGATACCCTCAATGTACATGATCTGACAAACCAAGTGGCACACAAGAATTAATGTTACATGTATTGGAGTCTTAACATTGTATTTTAGAAGTTTAGTTTGTCTAAGTAATCTAATGTAGACCTATTGTTAGTGCTGTCTGTGTGATTGTTTGTCCTTAGATCGATTTGAAGTTGACTTGTTAAAAAGCGTTAATTCTGTCCATTGCAAACTAAGGCTAGGGTCAGAGTGGGGCAGTCGGAACGCGCGTGCAGGCGCACTAAATCACGGCGGCAGTAGCAGCACATAACGGCCAATGACGGCCAATATACGCAGTACGTGCGTACAAAAGTGCGCCGACACCACGCAACCGGCAAATGAACGCATTTTTCTCAGAACGTGAAACCGCTGCTACAGACGTACAGAGTGCGCTGCGGCCTCATAGCAGCGTGTGTGCGTGATTAGGAGACGTCAGACGCTGCTAGTGTGCGGCCTACATAACGTTCAAACAGCCGGATTTCCCTAGAATTGCGTTGGTGAGTACCTGCGACTGGTCGTCTGACCACTTAAGCGTATTCCGTGAAAAAATGCGTGCGCACGCATCGACGTACATTTTGACGGTGGCCGCAGAAAATGCGCTCATCTGGCCCTAGCCTAATCAGAAGTCTGTATCTCCAAGTGATTTTCATCACCCTTGTGTAAGCCGTGTGGGTTGTCTCATTTTCACCCCTTCCTGTTTCCCTTACAAACTGGTCCCCATTTCAAATTAAATAGCATTATTATGCCCTGCACCAAGCTGTATCTGGGGTGGGATACAAAGCGCTGTACAGCACGCCCCCTCAGGAAAGCTGCTGCTGATTATTATTTTTATTATTATTATTAATTTATAAAGCGCCAGCATATTCCGCAGCGCTGTACAATAAGCACAGTACAGACAGGGTTACAATACATTGAACAACATTTGACAAACAGTACAGGAGGAGATGAGGGCCCTATTCCCGTAGGAACTCACAATCTAGGAGGGTTGGGGTTGGAAACAGGAGGAGAGGACTGTAAGGTGAGAGTGATTGATGGTTGCGTCAGTGAGTTGGGTGGTAGGCTTCCCTAAATAGCAATGTTTTCAGGGAGCGTTTGAAGGAAGAGAAGTTAGGGGAAAGTCTGACAGCACGAGGGAGAGCGTTCCAGAGAGTGGGGGCTGCGCGTGAGAAATCCTGCAGTCTATCATGGGAAGAGGTGATGCGGGGAGAAGCTAGGCGCAGGTCACTGTTTGACCTTAGGGAGCGGGCTGGGGTGTATTTGGTGATTAGTGAGGACAGGTAGTGGGGAGCTGAGTTAGTGAGGGTTTTGTAGGTAAGGATAAGGATTTTGAACTTAATTCTGCAGTGGATGGGGAGCCAGTGAAGGGACTCGCAGAGGGGAGCGGCAGAGACAGAGCGGCGGGTGAGGTGAATTAGCCTGGCGGAGGCGTTCAGGATGGATTGTAGGGGGGAGAGGCGGGACAGAGGGAGGCCAGATAAGAGATTATTGCAATAGTCGAGTCGGGAGATTACCAGGGCTGATCTGCTTTACTTGGGAGAAGGGACTGACGCTGTAACAGGTTGGGGGGGGGGTGATTTTCAAGCTGGAGACCAGTCACCCCCAGTTTCTGTTAAATAAAATAAATGCAATAGTGAGTATTTGAGTTAGGGATACATTGTGTACTTTATTACACTATGAAGAATATATGGCTGCCTGTGTAAGGATACCTAGATAGATTACGTTGCAGTGTGTTCGGTTTTCTGAATAATATTAGACATACACCTTTAGGTTCCTTCAAGGTCCCATCACTGCGATGTGATGCGAGTTTGTGTAAATTTTGGATAAGAGGAAGCACAAACCTCCCCTCATCTGATGTGCAATGTAGAGGGGTCATTATCAAAAATCAGAACGCCCGAGATGTAAAGCATTAAGTAAACTAGATTGGTTTTAAAGATTTTATAATCCATAATGTGTCATCTATCCCGGATGAGATAGAAGACAAATGTCTCTTCTGCCCAGGTGCACCACAACAACGCCAAGACACCAGATACCTTTTAATTTCCAGTAAAAGCAGCACAAATCTGTTGAAAGTGTATCACGTAAAGAAGTAATGTGTCAAGGCCAGCACTCCTCCCATCAAAAGGAAAAAGCGACCCCAAAAACAGCACAGGGATAGCACAGCTTGCATCAGTGATCTGATAAGGAACCTGCTCTGAGGTTTGTCAGCTGGAAAAAACATGAGATTCTGCAGATCGAAAGTCAACAGATACCACACACTCACCAGTACAAAGGGCATCCTAAACCAACGCATGGTGGGAGGATCACGCATTCCACAGGGCCCATTTCAAAACATACAAGACTGTCTACAGTTACAGGAAAGATAAACCCGAAACCCATCCCCTGGGACAACCTACAATCCATCCTCTACAAAACAGATCTCAAACTCTGCCCCGCCAGATGTTTCTGAACTACAACTCCCAGGATTCTCTGGCGATCTATTGACTGAAAGTTGTAGGAATTACAAGCAAACTGCAAGGGGGGGGGGGGGAAATTGGAGATCCCTGCAATATAAAAACAGCCCCAAATCCATTCTCTATGGCTCAAGCTCGTCCGTAAAAATAAAATGATCATGGCCGCATTGTAAAGACGTTTAGTAGCCAGTGGCTACCTGGCCCCAGGATCGAGGGGGTGGGCTATTTAGCATTAATTGCTCAAATAAAACAGGAAATATGTTGATAAGGCAGCGACAAGCGTTCACAATATTTGGAGAAATACGTGCACGTATTCGGCTCAGCAAAACATTTGTCGTGGAGCTAATGGTGAAGTGAAACATTGATCCCGCAAACAAAATGTGTAAAGAAACTGAAAAAACCTGGGAGTGCCGTTTAATGGCCATTTCCATGCAGAGCATCTCGTATACATGCTGGATTAGCATGTGCGTATAAAATAAAAATTACACAAAACCATTATGAGCACCTCCTAGCCACAGGCAGCAAATACTTCCAATGCTACAGCCTGTGCCCTCCAACTAGTTTTATTTAGACTCTACAGTAACAAGCATTTATAAAGCGCCAACATGTTCCGTAGCGCTGTTCAGAAAGGGAGAGACAGAATAACAAATATACAAATTACACACAGACCAGTAGGAGAGAGAAGACCCTGCTGGAGAGTTCACAATCTAAGAGGAGAGGGGTGACACATAACACATACAGTAAACATATCCCACTAGATTAACCCCTTAAGGACGGGAGTAATTTTACAACTTCGGCGCTGTTTCGGAAGTAGAAGTTTGCTGAGCTCATTTTGACCATTTTTAAGTCACGTATTCTTATACCACCCAGACAAATTATATATCGTTCTTTCCGGCAGACTCGGCAGATTAATAATATATCATTATTATATGTATATGTCATGCCCTGCCAAAATGCTATAACAAAAAATGTAAAAAAATTAGAATTTTCAATAAAATTTCAATCTTCCACAGTGTGTAAAGTGTTTTTTTTTTTTAATTTTATTATCCGAGGCTCTGCGGTCATATTCTATTGGGTAGATTTGTTAAAAATTAGAACGGTGAACCCATTTTTTTTTGGGGAGAAATTGCGTGATTTTAGCTAAACCCCCCCAAAAAAAAAAAAAAATCATTAGTGAAGCATCATTGTTCACATTATAATTGAAATGTGAACAATAGTGCTGCATTAAAAAAAAACTAAAAATTTTTTTATTATTATATTTATTATTTTTTTATTATTTTTATTTTTACTTTTACACTTTTATTTCACTTTTACCATGGTCATGTTTGATATCATTGGAAAGGCCATGCTCTGGCCTTTCCAGCAATATCAGCCATGACCCCCTAGCTGCCACCGATCAGGAGATAAAGGGGTTCAAAGAACCCCCCTATCTCCTGCAAGGGATTTCCATGGGAAATCCCTTTGCAGCTAGGGGGTTCCGGTTAACTGACATCATCGCGCATGGCGCGATGAGTCAGTTGACCGGGGGGTGACCCAGAGGTGGGGGCTGCCATCCAAGATGGCGGCCCCCACCGGAAATAGGCCGCGATCGGGCACAAATTAGTGCCCGGTCGCGACCTGGCAACTAAGGGGTTAACCCCCCATACATCGCTGGAAAGGTCAGGCTGTGACCCTTCCAGCGATGCTGGCCACAGCCGCCGGGGACCAGGCGATCGGGAGATAGAGGGATCTGAAGGATCCCTCCCCTCCAGGCGCTTCCCCTGCTCCGGTGGGGGGGGGGGGGGCCTGAAACTGATGTCATCGCGCCACCGGCGCGATGACGTCACAACGCCGGAGGAGGGATCACACTGATCTGACTCCGGGGGAGTCAGAACAGCGTGGGAGCGACGGAGAAGGTGAGTATCTCCCGGGGGGGGGGGGGGGCTCTAAACGCCGAGGACGTACATTTACGTCCTGCGGCGGCAAAGCCCGCCTAATGCAGGACGTAAATGTACGTCCTGCGGCGTTAAGGGGTTAATAATATGAACTGGTTTTAGCCATGTTGTTATCAAGGTACACTGACCAAAGCGGATAGGTTTGAGTTTGTCATGAAACCAAAAGTGAAAAAAATACCTTGTCCTCAGTGATGGTATTTATAAAGCTGTATATTAAACAAATTTCGTGTTTGGATATGGGTCCCTTCCAAAAGATCTCATTATCATTTATTTATAAAGGATTTTACCAGGAAAGATACTTGAAAACGAGAGACATCTCAATGTATGTCCTGGGTTCAAGAACATTGAGTGGTTACAGAAATGCAAAATGCAAGATATTAACACAAAACAAATATACAGACAGAAAAATATGTAGGAAATAAAGTATTATGTCACATGTTTACATCATATGCAACTATTATATATATATATATATATATATATATATATATATATATATATATTTTCTGTAAGGCTAGGGTCAGACGAACGCAGTATTAACGTGCGATTAGCCGCACTTAATCACGGCCGCACTAGCAACAAATGACGTCCAATGCCGGGTAGCACACGAAGAACGGCCGCACGAAAGTGCAGCCGCGCAACGCAAGTGGCAAACAAACGCATTTTTTCGAGAACGTCAAACCGCTAGTACTGACGTACAGAGTGCGCTGCGTCCGCTAGCGGCGTGTGTGCCTGATTAGGAGACGTCAGACGCTGCTAATGTCCGGCGAACAGAACGGCCAGATGCAAAAAGTGTTTTATTGGTGATCCGTACAAAATCACGGACGAAAATGCGCATCGTATGACCGCTATCGCGTATTCCGTTAAAAAAAAAAAAAAATAATATACGTCCATTCGTACGAATGCACTTTTTCACGGACAATGCGAAAAATGCGTTAGTCTGACCCTAGCCTAAAACATAAAAACACTTCTGGCCCTGAGCATGTCAGAAAAGCCTGTATTTTTCAGCATGAAAAGTGCTTTCACCTGACTGAGCCTAACTATATGAATTCAAATAATGCAACATAGTTCTTTGCTAAATGAAGGGAATGTGTTGCTGGTAACACAGATTAATGAGTAGACCTTTCCTCTCCGCACAGTCAGTCCCTGTAGGAGTATAGCAACCTGGAAAGCCAGGAGAAAAAAAAAAAACCACCAGACCATTAATTCCAGCACTTGCGGGTGACTAACAGTATGAGCCGTCTTATATTGATCATTTCTCAGAAACGGGGAAAAATAAGTAGTGTTTCGCCCCCAGATTACGCGTGTCCATGTATGTATCAACACTAGGGAAGCGGTATTTATACACAATGTCAGGGCTTTAAATCGCCTAACCAAGCGCTTGTTAACCTGTACATTTAAAATATCCCATGATGCTCAGCCAGTTTTACGTCTCACCATCGCCAACCTGGGATGGAGTAGGCAGATCTCTGAATAACGGAGCACGGTAGAGGTATTGTTTCCCAGGTTTCTGAGTACATACATTAATTACCGTCACAAATTAGTTCAACAAAATTAATTGATTACATGTTGAAAAGGGACTCTCGTTAAGGGAGGTCAGCCAAGCTTAAAAACAGGAAAATAATTTAACGGGTGCCAATTCGATTCATACACACAATTAAGCCGACAACAAAAGCAGGGAGTGCATTGGCTGCCGGTTCCCAAAAACTGGAGTGAAGCCAACGTTAACGGTATTTTAACCTCCAGCGATGTAGAAACTTTGCTGACTGCACTGTTAGGGGTTTAAAAAGCAAGAAACGCCCGATGAAGAAAAAAAAAAACACACATAACAAAAAAAGTAAAGCTAACCAATGGTTTCACCACCCAGGATTAACTGGGACAGCAAATCTAACCCTGAAATAGAGGAGGATGACTAACACCCTAAACATCCCATGGGGTGACAAATCAGCTCAGGGTGGACACCGCTATCTCCCCCACAATGATTTACTAAACACTGTTACCCTTCCCCCTCCCTATACCATTGTCCCAATAGCCGATTTAGGACCAGAAAAAGAGGGGGGGAATGGAGGGGGGGGGGAATGGAGGGGGGGGGGGAGGGAGAAATGTAGTCTAGTCTATCGGCAAAGTCACATGCCAGGACATTTGGAAGATAAAAATTATATATTAAAATTTGGGACCAAAAAACATTGGGGACAATAGACCGTCTTGTAAAGAGCTTAACCCTGATTGTTACCTTGTCTTTAATAAGTGTTTTTGCCCCCAAAAACTAGCAGACAGAGTGATGTTTTTGAAGGAGAAAAGTTACCAGGAAAGGCTTAATGATCTTAACATGTACAGCTTGGAAAAAAGACGAGACAGAGGAGATATGATAGAAACATTTAAATACGTAAAGGGAATCCACAAGGTAGAGAAAGGGAGTATATTTAAAATGAAACAAAGTAGCAAAACAAGAGGACATAGTCTTAGATTAGAGGGGCAAAGGTTTAAAAGTAACATCAGGAAGCATTATTTTACTGAGAGGGTGGTGGATACATGGAACAGTCTTCCAGTAGAAGTGGTAGAGGCCAAAACAGTAATTGAATTTAAGCAGGCATGGGATAGGCATAAGGCTATCCTAAACAAAAGATAAATCCAGGTAAAGTATCCATGTAATTGGGCAGACTAGATGGGCCGAAAGAAAAATGTCGGCAGATAAGAACCTATGTTTCTATGTTTAGGTTAGAACACAGCAACGTTATAATTCTGTCATTAAGGATTGGTACGGGGGGGGGGGCAGGTTACAAAGACAAAGAGGAGCATCCCTAAAAACGTTTGGATTGCAACACCCCCGCGTGCTAAAGCTCTAATGTACATTACGATAATTTATAAAAGCACCAACATATTCAGCAGCGCTGGTCGATAGGTAGGACAAGACAAGCAGGTTTGAAACGAGGATCCTGCTCAGGAGTTTACAATCTAAAATACAGATTTATTGACATCACTGCTGACAGAGACATCACCACTGTATTAATAGAAAAGATACAATGTGCCCCTCCCTGTAACTTTTTACACAGACAACTTCATAACTGTCCCAAGGAGGGGCACACACACAGTGGCATTAACCACAACGGACAGATTCAGAGGGAAGAGTGTATGGGGTAGGAGTTGGTTAAAATACCCTTATCCACAGCTGCAGGAAGGAAAGTTTGCAAAAATAGAGAAAGGAAAGCCGCGGGCTCGCCCCTCCACTAAAGCTACATTGTACAGCATGGTATGGCATGCCACCTTCCATGTTACAGGTATTTATAAAGCACCAAGTTCCGTAGCGCTGTACAATGGGAAAGACTGAATAACAAATATGCATACACATTACAAACAGAACAGTATAACCCGAGGCAGGACACTGGAAACGTGGGAGCAAGACTTCGCTCTCAGATCTGTGAAGAATATTGGAGGAGTCAGAGGTAAAGCTCAGAGCCTGGGGAAAGCTGGATACATTACGTGCAGCGCTGCAGCATTAGAAGGTGCATGCAGCAATGAGAAGCAGCGCTCCATGCACTGTACAGCAAGGTGTGGGCACATGACACAATGCAGGATACAGCGCACAAAGAAACAATGCATGCATTACACAAGCGAGAGTAATATTCCAGTGATACACAGCATAATAATACAGTACAGCCTTGGCCCTCCAGATGTTTTTGAACATCATCTCCCATAATGCTTGGCTAGTCATCGAGTTGACCAAGCCTCACCAGAAATGTGGTTCCAGAACACCTGGGGGTAGAACCAAAACTGTTGACCCCTGGCCTAGAGTGTAAGCGCTTTTGCACCAGGTCATTTCCAGTCTCAGTCACAAAAGGATACATCATCCTACACAGTCACGACACAAACGCAAGACATATTGTACTGCACAAAATCAAGGCCACAAACAGCTATACACGCGTTCCCAGACACTGCAAAAGGGAGCGGAAAATTAGACAAACGCAGCGATTTGTGCAGCCTGACAACAAAGCTCCTATAGAAAAAACACAACCTCTGTATATATAAATATATTATAGCAATAAAGGATCATGTGATTTAATATATTGGGAAGATTCCGTGGAATATGAATAAAAGAAACAATAAAGTCGCTTCACATAAACCTACACTACTGCTTTAGTGGATGTTAAATAAATTATTATATATAACTATTTATGTCACACAAAACAGGGGGGGGGCACCAAATACTCAAGCATAGAAAAAAGTCACATATCCACAGGTATCCCCCCCCCCTCTAGCCTTGGTTCAAGCGCACCACAAAAAAACCCGAAGGCTTCCAGACGCCCCCCCCCCCCATGGTGCTTTATGAGGGTTATGGCTGAGGGTGTATGCAGTGTGCAAGCTCAGACTAGACTGCTACCAGTAGACAGAGTGATGGGAGCAGGAGTACATCATGACTGGCCGATACCACTCTCACCGGTGCCTTGTTGCACTGCCCTCTGGATATTTTTTTTTTAATACTTCTCCAATGGTCCTCAGGCAGCCATGGTGTGGGGAGGAGGGGGGAGGAAATAAGTGCAGCCTCAATTGTCTCACGCACTATAATACAACCCTCCTCCTCCTCACAAAACACGCACAATATATACTCACCTACAGCCGGAATATACCACTGGTAGCCCCCGGAATATTCCACAGGTACACCCCCTCCCTCTATTCCTCCACAGCCCGGGTACTCACCGCAGCACACAGTGCAGAGCAGTAGCAGCACATCAAGGCTTCTCGGCGCCATCCTGCACTTCACCTACTTAGCGAGGTCCGGTGTCTGTGTGGTAGGGGGGGGGTTCACCTTTTGTCCTCCCCTGCTCGGATTGGTCGCGCCCCCTTCCAACTCTCCTCTCGGGGCTCAGTCAGTGACAGGGCTACAAGTGCCTCGCGCTCCTCCGATTCACCGAGCCGCGAGCCCGTTGCTGCTGCCTGAATCCTCCCCAGCTCAGGGCGCACTCACCACAGCAGCAGGTGGATCGTGACGTCACTTCCGGCCAGGACACTCCCCACCCCCCCAATCCAAAGGGAGATGAGACTTCAGATTAAAAAAAAAGAAGAAAACTTTGAATTGCCTCAGCTTCCTGCTGTGTCTCCCGGCCCCGGCCGGCCAGCTCTGCCTCCAGCAGCGGCGCTACCTGTATCTCTCACACCTTGTCACACAGGCAGCTGGCCCAGACCGGAGAGATCCACTCCCAGCACACAGGCACCTGAACGGCGGCGAGCAGCAGCGCTTAGCCAGGCCTGTCCGTGCTCCAGCCTTACACTGGGAGAACATGGTGCTTTGAACCCTAAACAAACCTTGCCCCTAGTGCTGAGCAGCTGAGGGGTCACCCAGCCATCCATCCTATCCTTTACCCTAATGCTGAGGGGTCACCCAGCCATCCATCCTATCCTTTACCCTAATGCTGAGGGGTCACCCAGCCATCCTATCCTTTACCCTAATGCTGAGGGGTCACCCAGCCATCCATCCTATCCTTTACCCTAATGCTGAGGGGTCACCCAGCCATCCATCCTATCCTTTACCCTAATGCTGAGGGGTCACCCAGCCATCCTATCCTTTACCCTAATGCTGAGGGGTCACCCAGCCATCCTATCCTTTACCCTAATGCTGAGGGGTCACCCAGCCATCCTATCCTTTACCCTAATGCTGAGGGGTCACCCAGCCATCCTATCCTTTACCCTAATGCTGAGGGGTCACCCACCCATCCTATCCTTTACCCTAATGCTGAGGGGTCACCCACCCATCCTATCCTTTACCCTAATGCTGAGGGGTCAGCAGTCACATCATCAATAAATACAAGAGAACCAGTTCCATTGGCAGCCATACATGCCCACGCCATGACACTACCACCACCATGCTTCACTGGTGAGGTGGTATGCTTAGGATCATGAGCAGTTCCTTTCCTTCTCCATACTCTTCTCTTCCCATCACTCTGGTACAAGTTGATCTTGGTCTCATCTGTCCATAGGATCTTGTTCCAGAACTGTGAAGGCTTTATTAGGTGTTGTTTGGCAAACTCTAATCTGGCCTTCCTGTTTTTGAGGCTCACCAATGGTTTACATCTTGTGGTGAACCCTCTGTATTCACTCTGGTGAAGTCTTCTCTTGATTGTTGACTTTGACACACATACACCTACCTCCTGGAGAGTGTTCTTGATCTGGCCAACTGTTGTGAAGGGTGTTTTCTTCACCAGGGAAAGACTTCTTCATTCATCCACCACAGTTGTTTTCCGTGGTCTCCCGGGTCTTTTGGTGTTGCTGAGCTCACCGGTGCGTTCCTTCTTTTTGAGAATGTTCCAAACAGTTGTTTTGGCCACACCTAATGTTCTTGCTATCTCTCTGATGGGTTTGTTTTGTTTCTTCAGCCTAATGATGGCTTGCTTCACTGATAGTGAAGGCTCTTTTGGATCTCATCTTGAGAGTTGACAGCAACAGATTCCAAATGCAAATAGCACACTTGAAATGAACTCTGGGCCTTTTATCTGCACATTGTAATTGGAGTAATGCGGGAATATCACACACCTGGCCATGGAACAGCTGAGAAGCCAATTGTCCCATTACCTTTGGTCCCTTAACAAGTGGGAGGCACATCTGCAAACTGCTGTAAGTCCTACACCGTTCACCTGAGTTGGATGTACATACCCTCAAATTAAAGCTGACAGTCTGCTGTTAAAGCACATTGTGTTTCTTTCATTCCAACTCCATTGTGGTGGTGTATAGAGCCAAATATGTTAGAATTGTGTCGATGTCCCAATATTTCTGGACCTGACTGTACGTCTACCGCGGGTGAACCTGCGCGAGCTTACTGTACTTTGTGCGTCCTATACTTAACATTGTGAGCGCTAATGTTGTGTTTGTAATACCACCCGCGTACCAGCGCACAATCTATGCGCCGGAATTAACGCATAGACGTTGCGCGCATAATTTTAGCAACTCCTAAAAGCTGGTGTTAATGGCAAATTCTATCAACCTGGCCGAAACCAGCAAAGTATAGTTACACATTCTACACATACCCAAACCAATAAATTTGAGAAGTTGTGCGTGCTTTTTTTTATTGATGCAGCATATATGCGCAGATTGACTTTGACAGGCGCAAAAACTTAACGTGAGACAATTGTGGTTCTTAATTCTGATTGGCTGAATCGCGTGAAAAAAACAGTCCGCACACTGATTTCTGCGCACAACGTTGCTGCGCGCGCGTTTGTGCGCGTCTGTTTTACGCGTGTTATTTTTTGACGGATGAAAAAATGGGGGCACTATTACATTCTTCACGCAAAAAACGCACGCTCAACGCGTGAATTTTTGCGCGAAGCGTTAAACGTTAACACGCGTAATCTAACGGTGGTATTACAATCCCCGCTCATTTTTTCATCCGTCAAAAAATAACGCGCGTAAAACGGACGCGCAAAAATGCGCACGTATTAACGTTGTACACAGAAATCGGTGTGCGGACTGTTTTGTCACGCGATTCAGCCAATCAGAATTAAAAAACACAATTGTCTCACGTTAAGTTTTTGTGCCTGTGAAAGTCAATCTGCATATATATGCTGCAGCAATAATAAAAACACGCACAACTTCTCAATTTTAATGTTTGGGTATGCGTAGAATGTGTAACTATACTTTGCTGTATTTTTTTTTTTTGGGCTGGTGTATTTGGTTTCGGCCAGGACGTTCAGATTTGCCATTAACGCCAGCTTTTAGGAGTTGTTAAAATTATGCGCACAAAGGCTGTGCGTTAAAAACTGCGCATAGATTGTAATATTATCCACGTACCAGCGCACAAACGCATTTGCGCTCACAATGTTAAGTATAGGACGCGCGAAGTACAGTAAGCTCGCGCAGGTTCACCCACGGTAGACGGATACGCGCGTTTGTTGTGCTGACATTGTAATACGACGTTCAGCGCAAAGGGTTTTGCCCCTTGCGTTAATGCGTTTTTGTGCTCGCGTTAACATTTGCGTGAAGATTGTAATAGGGCCCATAGAAAACAAAGTATCTCAATACCCTGCTGTTATAAATCATAGTTTACCTGAATTGATATTTTTTTATTAACTCTTTGTATAAGAAGCTCAGATGTGAATACTGCACGGATAAAATTATTAATGAATTTGAAAACACGAATACTAGAATGTGAAGGGAATAGCACTGAACGTGAATTTAAACTTTAATGCAATATGAAACACAGCTCTTCATGAATTAACAATAACACAGGAATATGAAATCACCTGAATCGTTTTATGAATTTGTATGAAGAACAGGTCTTCCCGTATAAAAATTATAATACAGGGATAAAAGATAAATAAAATGTAATGAAACAAGGTAATAAGGTAGGTATCAGGTTGTGGATCTTTAAAATTTAGTTACCTCTGTATTATTACAATGTGTGCACAATTATTAGGCGAGTTGTATTTTTGAGGATTAACCCTTTCGCTGCAGAGGTTTTTCCCGCCTCTGTGCTGAGCTAATTTTTACCGATTTTTCTCATCATGTTTAAACGCGTTTTGAAGGCTTATTTTAGTATATGACCCAGACATATTATATATCGATCTTTCCGTCAGACTCGGTAGATTCATAATATGTCATTATTATATGTATACATCATGTCCTGTCTGTATATTATAACAAAAAATACAATAAAATATGAATTTTCAATAATTTACAACGTGTAAAGTGTTTTTTTTTCACATTTTAACATGCGAGCAATTGCGGTTATATTTTGTATGGGGTGCGCTTGTTAAAAAAATTAGAGATGGGGTCTCGTTACATTTTTTTTCGGGGAAAATTACGCGATGTTTAACAAACGCACCGCATACAAAAATCGTTAGTGCAGCATCATTGTTCACATTATAATTGAAATGGGAACAATATTTCTGCATTAACGAACCAAAAAAAGGAAAAAAAAACTAATTTTTTTTTATAATTTTTTTTAAAATATTTTTTTCTTTTTCTTTTTAATTTTTTTTAAAAAACTTTTTTCATACTCATGTTTGGTATTGTTGGAACGGCCATGCTCTGGCCGATCCAACAATACCAAACATTAACCCCTAACTGCCACGGATCGGGAAATAGTGTGTTCATTGGAACCCCCTATCTCCACCATTGGTGGCAGTTAGGGGTTAACTCCAAGACTGGCTATGCACGATGACGCCAGTCCTCAGGGGGAGTTCCCGGAGGCTTGGCCGACATCCAAGTTGTCGGCCAGCTCTGGGAAAGGATCACGAACCGGCGCTTTTCGGCGCTGATTCGTGATCCGGCCCCCATGGGGTTAATGCCAGGTTCCATTTGGAAGGGCAGGCTGTGCCCTTCCAAACGGTGCCTGGGTTAACCCCCTGCACGCCGCCGATCGGGAGGGAGGTCCGAAGGACCTCCCCCCCCTCCCTTTCAAGCGCCTCCTCCACACATGCGGGGGGGGGGCGCCTGAATTAGGTGTCATCGCGCCCCCGCGATGACACCTAATTACTCTGGCGGCGGTTCCAGGTGCTGGGCTGACATCGAGGATGTCAGCCCGCATCGGGGGGGCCAGCGATCGGCCGGAACCCGGCCGAACGCTGGCCCCAAAGGGAGGACGCGCTCAGCGCGTCCACCGCAAGGAACGTTACCTGCGGGTGGACACGCTCAGCGCGTCCTCCGCAGCGAACGGGTTAATCATTATTGAACAACTACAGTGCTGTCAGCCAATCCAAAATGTTAATGAAGGTCCAACCTGAATGAAAGTAAAAGTGAGGTTTTGGCTTTCTTAGGAGAATATCTATGTGTGCACAATTGTTGGGCAACTATTAGGGCACTATCACTTGCGTTAAGCTAAACTGGGGACGCTAAGGGGAAAAATTTGTGCTTGCAAACTTCCCCTTAGCATCTCAGTTGTACAAGCACATTATGGGGCAGGCGCTGAGTCCAGCAGCCTGCCCTGTAGCAGCCGCTAGCCTCCTGGAAGCTTGGGGCACCGCTAACGCGTTGTCGGGTGCATCCTCTACATAGAGTCCATAGGACTCCATGGAGGCTCGTGCTGTTGGGTTACATGACCGTTAGTATCTTCTCTCAAAATCCTGCAGGTCCTTGGAGGGAGACTGTGAACTTTTTTCCCCAGTCTCACTCTGCTTCCAGCAGCCAGAAGAGGTGGATCGGGCCACCGTTCTCGCTGCAGGATGAGAGGTGAGTATGTGATTTTGGGGGGGGGGTTTCTAGCTGCAGCCAACTGATTCTACAGAAGCTCTAGCTGTTGCAAATCTTTTTAGTTAGCGACAGCTATTTGTAATTAGCAGTAGGACTAACACTAGTTACTCTCTGCTTACTCTTTGCTATCCCTCATGTTAAGCATAGGGAGCGCAAAGTACAGTAAGCTCGCACTAAAAAAGCTTTTTTATCCTGTTAGCGATCGTGAGGTGATCTGTGCAACATGTTCAATTAACCTAGCGCTAACGCTCATTTATGTGAGCACTAGCGTTAAGGAGGTGATAGAGCTCTTACAGTGCAGAATTATAATGCAGCTAAATGAAAATAGATTTTGTTTCCATCTCGGTTGTTTATTTTCTTCTGTTAATATGAGAAGTGCCGGCTGTGTGGAGTAGAGGTAACATCAATGCTCTATAATCGTGGAGAGAGACTGTGGAGACACAGGCTCGATCCCAGCAAGAGCACCTCTCCAGTAAGCGTCCTTGGGCATGACACCTAACAGTACATACTCGCCACCCAGGACATACTTGAAAACAAGAGAAATCTCAATGTATCCTTCCTGGTAAAATTCTTTCTCAAAAAATTAAATAATAAACAAACAACTAAAATTTTACAAATAAACGTTTCTGACATTTTCAAAACAAAATCAGTGACCAATATAGCCACCCTTCTTTTCAATAAGAGTCATAAGCCTTCCATCCATGGAGTCTGTCAGTTTCTCGATCAACATTTTGTGCAGCAGCAACCGCTTCCTCCCAGACACTATTCACAGAGGTGTACTGGTTTCCTTCACAGTAAATCTCCTGTTTAACAAGGGACCACAAGTTCTCAATAGGGTTTAGGTCAGGTGAGGAAGAGGGCCATGTCATTCTTTCATCTTTCAGGCTTTTACTGGCACGCAGTGGAGTAATTCGATGCATGTGATGGAGCATTATGCTGCATAAATATCATCTTGAAAGATGCAGACCTTTTCCTGTACCACTTCTTGAAGAAAGTCTCTTCTAAAAACTGTCAGGAAGTTTTCAGATTTGATTTTGAGTCTATCTTCAACCCAGAAAGGTCCAACTAGCTTATCTTTAATAATTCCAGCCCATACTAGTACCCCACCTCCACCTTGCTGACGTCGGAGTCGTGGTGCTCTGTGAAGTGTGCTCGTTACTAATCCTGGCATGGGTCCATCCATCTGGTTCGTCAAGTCATTCTCATAAGTCCTTTGAAATATCTGTCTTCAGATATTTCTTGGCCCTGTCTTGACGTTTCAACTTATGTGTCTTGTTCAGTGGTACTCGGATGTCAGGTTAAGGTTAATATGTTTTTACTATTTCTGCTTGTTTAACGATCAGAATTAATATTAGGGTTACTCATTTTTTTTTTGAGAAAGTATTTTACCAGGAAGGATACATTGAGATTTCTCTCGTTTTCAAGTATGTCCTGGGTGGCGAGTATGTACCGTTAGGTGTCTTGCCCAAGGACACTTACTGGAGAGGTGCTCTGGCCAGGATTTGATCCTGTGTCGAATCGGTTATAGAGCAGTTATGTTACCGCTACTCCACCCTGCCAGTGTTGCTGCTTGTTATAAGGTTACTATTTTTGCTTGTTTTAGGGTTAGCACTATGGTTACTATTTGTGCTTGTTTTAGGGTTGGGGTTAGTATTAGGGTTATTATTGTTGATCTTTGCAGGGTTACTGTTACGAACTCCGCTGTGGTCTCTCGGCGCCCGGCAGCATCGTTCTCGCTGCTCGCTGCCCGCGTGCCGAGTTAAGAAGGGAATCTGGGGCTGTCACGTGAGACGCTGGGGGCGGAGCCTGGCAGGATGACGCAGACCCGCCGGGTTTAAAAACGAAGGCAATGCATTCATACATTGCCCTAACGTGGTTAAACATCCCTTAGAGCTGCTCTGTTGTATTTTGGTGTATTTCTGGTTTTGACTTATTGGCAAACGGCTTCTGACGATTCTGGTTCTTACTTATTGGCAAACGGCTTCTGACGATTCTGGTTCTGACAGATTGGCAAACGGCTTCTGACTATTCTGGTTCTGGCATATTGGCAAACGGCTTCTGACTATTCTAGTTCTGACTTATTGGCATAAGGCTTCTGACAATTCTGGTTCTAACTTATCAGGACTGTAACCTGAGTTTGCCTTGCTGCACGATTATTATTCTAGGGATGTCTATATATCAGACCGACCACTTCTAAGGATCGGAGGGAAAGGATAGGGAGCTGCGTACAAGGATCAATACCCCTCCTTGTGGGGATCGTAACATTACGTTAGGGCCATGGATCCTGCAGACCTGTCCGCCCAACTAGCTAAGATCTCTGCAAGGCAAGAAGAAGAAGACCATAGAATGGATCAAATCGCTCAAGCTTTGCATGCTATGTTAAATCAGCCTACTCGAGCACCCTCCTCGCCTCCTCGCCCAGTTAGTGAGGCTAGTGTATCCACCGCTATTGTTCCTCTGAATCACCATGTGCACATGATGGCACCTATATGCTTTGACGGTACCCCTAGTGAATGTCGGGGTTTCTTGACTCAAGTCGGTATACACTTTGACCTCAATCTGGGTATGTGTTCCTCAGACAAATCCAAGGTGGGATTTCTTATTAACCTTCTTTCTGACAAAGCCCTGGAATGGGCTACACCGTTATGGGAGGCCAAGAAGCCTATTGTGTATGATTTTGAGATGTTTGTAGCTGAATTTAGCCGCACGTTTAATCCAGCTCGCAGATCTCAGAAAGCTGGTAGAGCACTCTTTCGTATCCGACAAGGCAATAGAAAAGTTTTGGACTATGCTATTGAATTCAAGACCCTTGCCTCAGAGGTCATATGGACCAATGAGGCCCTAGTGTTAGCCTTAACAGAGGGCTTGGCAGACTCTCTTATGCATGAACTCGCACCCATGAAATTAAAATGATGTGTTAGAGGAATTGATTGAGTTTTGCATTGCTCTGGATGATCATATCCGTGATAGACGGACCCCTGGAGAGATAGTACGTAGAGTGTTACCACCCCTCCCTAACAGTGCTCCCCCCATTCCAGCTCCACCCGTAGCTGAAAATCAGCCTCCTGAACCCATGCAAATCGGACGTACTGGTATATCACAAGAGGAGAGAGAGTACCGCAGGAGGGAGGGTCTGTGCTACTATTGTGCCGGCAGGGGGCATTTCAGATATCAATGTACCAGGAGACCCAGAGGTGCCAGGGTTTCGGGAAACGAACAAGCCTAAGGTCCAGTGGGAGACAGACCTTGGGCTTGACAAACGTTTCTCCTAACATGAAAACACGCATGATGGGAATGCAGCCGGGAATTTTATGGACCAGGAGTTTGCCTATCATCAGGTTATCCCTTTGATCGAGAGAGATACACCAATGTTTGTGGAGGTTATCGATGGGAGGCCTCTATCCCAACCTCGGGTTACGCACGATACTGTTGTTCTGTGTCTCAAAACAGGGGTCCTTCATTCTGAGTATATAATGTTTCAGGTTATTGAATCCCCCATCTTGTCCAGTTTTTCTAGGCTTTCCCTTGTTGGTGCGCCACAATCCATCTCTTGATTGGGAGTTGGGTGAGATCAAGTCTTGGAGCTCTCGTTGTTGGATGCAATGTTTGCAGAGTGTCACCACAATAGGGAGTCTCAATGTACCTACCGCTCCCCCTCTATCCACAGAGGTACCTGAGTGGTACCAAGATTTGAAGGCAGTGTTTGAGAAGAAGAACTGTGATATCTTACCTCCCCATAGACCATATGACTGTGGAATAGATTTGCTTCCCGGTACCATGCTACCTAGAGGTCTATCCTCTGTCACAAAAGGAGAACGAAATAATGGAAGAATATATAAGGGAGAACCTGGCGAAAGGTTTTATAAGACGTTCTTCCTCCCCAGCGGGGCAGGATTCTTCTTTGTCTCCAAAAAACAGGGAGACTTACGACCTTGTATTGACTACCGCGGCCTGAACCGCATAACCATTCGTAACGTGTACCCAATACCACTCATTTCTGAATTATTTGACAGATTACGAGGGGCCAAGTATTACACTAAATTGGATCTCAGGGGCGCGTACAATTTGGTCAGGGTAAAAGAGCATCACGAGTGGAAAACCGCATTTAATACCCGTAGTGGACACTACGAGTATCTGGTAATGCCTTTTGGGCTGTGTAATGCTCCGGCAGTATTTCAAGACCTCATAAATGACGTACTCAGGGAGTTTTTACAAATATTTGTCATTGTTTATCTAGATGACATATTGATTTATTCACCTGATCTGGAAACCCATCATGCGCATGTGCAGACCGTTCTCAGAAGATTGCTAGAGAACGGATTATATTGCAAACTCGAAAAATGTATGTTCGATCTCACCAAGGTACATTTTCTCGGATACGTAATTGCTCCTGAGGGCTTCCAAATGGATCCCGCCAAGCTGTCCTCCATAGTAGATTGGCCGCTGCCTCAAGGCTTGAAGGCTATTCAGAGGTTTTTGGGTTTCGCCAACTACTATAGGTGATTCATAAAAAAAATTCTTCATTGGTTGCCCCTTTAACCAAGGTGACAAAAAAGGGTATACAGAACCAGAAATGGACTCCCTGTGCGAGACAAGCTTTTGAGACACTGAAAGTAGCGTTCACTTCTGCTCCAGTGTTTAGACATCCCGACCCTCGGTTACCGTTCCAGGTAGAGGTAGATGCTTCCAAAATAGGTATCGGAGCCATCCTATCACAAAGAGAGACACCAGATAAACCGTTGCATCCATGTGGAATCTTCTCTCGGAAAATGTCCCCTGCTGAAATGAATTATGATATAGGGAATCGAGAATTATTAGTGGTCGTATCTGCCTTGTCTGAGTGGAGACATTTACTAGAGGGGTCTTCCATACCCGACGTGATAATCACAGATCATAAAAACCTAACCTATATCGGGGATGCTAAACGATTAAATGCAAGGCAAGCCAGGTGGTCATTGTTCTTGCCTAGTTTTAATTTTGTTCTGACCTATCGACCTGGTTCAAAGAATATCAAGGCAGACGCTTTGTCTCGACAGTTTGACCCGTATGAACGACATATACAAGATAACAATCCTATTGTTCCCAAGGCCCGTATTGTGTCAGCAACCACTGTCACCGTTTCTTCTCCTCTACTCGAACGCCTTCAGGTAGCTCAGGAACTTGCGCCAGAGGACACACCTACTGACAAACTCTTTGTCCCTGAAAATCAAAGAGAGAATCTTATTGCATTATATCATGACACCAAACCGTCGGGTCACATGGGGATATCTAAAACCATATCCAATTTAAAGCGACAGTTTTGGTGGCCTACGTTACGCCAGAATGTAAAAGAGTTTGTATCCGCATGTCACACCTGTGCCAGAAATAAAAGTTGAAGGAACTTACCCGTGGGTTTATTGCACCCCTTACCTATTCCAGATAGACCATGGTCTCACATTGCCATGGATTTTATAGTCGATCTACCTCCATCCAAGAGTAACACGGCGATTCTTACCATTGTAGATCGATTTTCCAGAATGGCTCATTTCGTCCCTCTCCCAAAGTTACCCTCTGCTGCAGATCTGGTACCTATTTTTATAAATAATGTTGTGAGACTTCACAGTATACCACTTGAGATTGTTTCAGACAGAGTTACTCAGTTTGTCTCCCAATTTTGGAAGGATTTTTGGAAAAACATGGGTGTTACATTAGTTTTTTCATCCACCTATCACCCACAAACAAATGGGGCATCCGAGAGAGCCAATCAAGGCCTTGAACAATATCTCCGATGTTTCGTATCTCAGCAGCAACACTCCTGGTCCAAATATTTACCATGGGCTGAATATGCCCGCAACAATTGCAATAATGATACCACTGGTCACTCCCTGTTCTTTACGGCCTATGGCTTCCATCCCCCAGCGCTTCCATCTCACTTTCCGACCTCCGATCTGCCTGCATTGGAGGATCCTTTACATGCCCTCCGGCAGATTTGGGTAGATATATAAGGCATATCTGAAAGGAACGTCAGAGCTCAAAAGGAGAAAACTGACAAAGGTAGATGCATGTCACCAGTTTATAATGTAGGGGATCAAGTCTGGTTATCTACCTGCCATATCAAGTTACAGGTACCCACTATGAAGTTGGCCCCACGCTTCATAGGTCCCTACAAGGTCTTACGTCGTCTTAATCCTGTGTCAAATAGAGGGTGAGGAGGAATACGAGATCAGCTCTATACTTGATTCCAGAATATTGAGAGGATCCATTCAATACTTTTTGGATTGGAAGGGTTATGGACCCGAGGATAGATCCTGGTTGCCTGCTCATGACGTCCACGCTCCTCATCTGGTCCGTGCTTTTCACAGGGCTCATCCTCAGGCACCAGGGGGTCGTTCGGGGCCTTCCCTTTGAGAGGGGGGTACTGTTACGAACTCCGCTGTGGTCTCTCGGCGCCCAGCAGCATCGTCCTCGCTGCTCGCTGCCTGGGCACCGAGTGAAGAAGGGAATCCGGGCGGTCACGTGAGATGCCGGGGGTGGAGCCTGGCGGGGTGATGCAGACCCGCCGGGTTTAAAAATGAAGGCAATGCATTCATACATTGTCCTAACGTGGTTAAACATCCCTTAGAGCTGCTCTGTTGTATTTTGGTGTATTTCTGGTTCTGACATATTGGCAAACGGCTTCTGATGATTCTGCTTCTGACTTATCGGCATAAGGCTTCTGACAATTCTGGTTCTAACTTATCAGCATTGTAACCCTGAGTTTGCCTTGCTGCACGATTATTATTCTAGGGATATATATATATCAGACTGACCACTTCTAAGGATCGGAGGGAAAGGATTGGGAGCTGCGTACAAGGATCAATACCCCTCCTGATGGGGATCGTAACAGTTACTATGTTACTATTTAAGCTTGTTTTAGGGTCAGGGTTAGTATTAGGGTTATTGTTGCTTGTTTTAGGGTTACTATTTCTTCTTGTCTCAGGGTTAGTGCTAGGGTTACTATGTGCTCTTCCTTTAAGGTTGGGGCTAGTATTAGGGTTACTATTTCTATTTGTTTATAGGGTCAAGGTTACTATTTATGCTTGTTTTAGGGTTACTTTTAGGGTTGCGCTGGGTTCACACCTGAGCGTAGCGTTTTTGTGGAGTGTACTCGTGTTTTTGTCGAGTGTTTTTTTGTGCGTACGAAAATGCGCAAATGCCCATCTCAGCGCGTTCACGGCTATGTCTATGGCTGCAAACACGCTGTAATATGCCCCAAAGAAGCTCCTGTACTTCTTTGGGCGTAGGGCGTTTTACTGTGAGTTCCTACACGCTGTAAAACGCCCAGGTGTGAACCAGGCCCATAGGAAATCAGGTGTTTTCCGTGTTTGAGCGTTTTACAGCGTGTAGGTAAAACACCCAGGTGTGAACCACGGCTTATGGTTTGTTTTTTCTTAGGGTTAATAGTAGGATTTAGCATTGCACAGTGAGTTCAGCTTTTTCAGTTATTTTAATGAAAACAAATGTATCCTTTTATATTCAAACAAGGTGGAAAGCCTGCCCAGAGGGCAGTCTATTGTGGATATACTGCCCCAGCTCGTGGATATTGCCCCAGCTCGTGGATATTGCCCCAGCTCGTGGATATACTGCCCCAGCATGTGGATATATTGCCCCAGCTCGTGGATATACTGCCCCAGCTCGTGGATATACTGCCCCAGTGCGTGGATACTGCTCCAGCGCGTGGATACTGCCCCAGCACGTAGATACTGCCCCAGCTCATGGATACTGCCCCAGCACGTGGATACTGCCCCAGCACGTGGATATTACCCCAGCTCGTGGATACTGCCCCAGCTCGTGGATACTGCCCCAGCGCGTGGATACTGCCCCAGCGCGTGGATATTGCCCCAGCTCGTGGATACTGCCCCAGCTCATGGATACTGCCCCAGCTCGTGGATACTGCCCCAGCACGTGGATATACTGCCCCAGCGCGTGGATACTGCCCCAGCTCGTGGATATTGCCCCAGCATGTGGATACTGCCCCAGCACGTGGATACTGCCCCAGCTCGTGGATACTGCCCCAGCACGTGGATACTGCCCCAGCACGTGGATACTGCCCCAGCTCGTGGTATTGCTCCCC
The DNA here is from genome assembly GCA_009667805.1 of Leptobrachium leishanense. Lineage (NCBI taxonomy): Eukaryota > Metazoa > Chordata > Amphibia > Anura > Megophryidae > Leptobrachium > Leptobrachium leishanense. Next base: position 46,265,305 of record CM019064.1, read on the forward strand.
AGCTCAGACCCCAGACCAGACATGGGGCGGCTGGTCGAATGCTCTATCGGCATTCGGACAGCCGCCCCATGAGCTCCGTTTCCATACTTACCTTCCCGAGCGGCGAAGTGAAAGTTTCCCCGCTTCCGCTCGTTGAAGGACCCAAGCCGCGGTCACGTGGGACTCCCACGTGACCGTGGCTTGGGTCCTTCAAAGAGCGGAAGCGAGGGAACTTTCCCTTCGCCGCTCAGGGGTTGGATGCGCGCGGCAGCCAGGTAGAGGCTGCGAGCGCAGCCTCTACCCGGCTGCTGTGTGCAGCTTGTAACCGCCGCGGCGAGCGCACAGCCGGCTCGTGCCGCGGCGGTTGTATGCGCGCGCAGCCAACCGCCGCTGGTTGCGCGCGCATGGGCAGAGTAAGGCTTGGCGACGGACATGCCAAGCCTTACTCTATTATAGTATAGGATTGTTGTGTTTACAGCTATTGTGCAAGCTTTTCAGCTGTCAGCAATTTGGAATTTTGGATGCTTCTGAAATTCAAAATTGCCAAATTTATATTCGTACCGAACCTAAACGCACATGTCTTTTATATGTTTAATACATAAAATATATCATGTAATCCACACTTCCAAACATTGGGGGTTTTCAATGCAGGGAGTGAATAGAATAGGGAGAAATCTTGACAGCTTGTCCACCAGAAAACAAACCGGAATGAGGAGATGGGACCAGAAACAACAGACACAAAACGTGTATAGAAGTGACAAAGAGGCTGGAGTCAGGGAAAGGGACATCCTGAAAACATTTGCTATGCTAAAAGCACAAGGGAGATGGAGTGTTTGTAATAATTTGGCTATATTTTTATTTATAATTAAATGGATCTGTTGTCTGACGTTCTTTCCTGAATTTAGCAATAAATGATACGGCCTTAAGGTTAATATTACACTATTCTGAATAAATAAGAGTGAAGGTCGCTGCAACTACCTTTCGAGATCGGCCGAGATAATCCACGCGGAAGTGCCGTATGACAGATTGCATCACTATTTCCCAAGTTTCGGCCAGCATGAGATGGTAGCAACCCTTTAGACCCTATATTTAAAGCAGATGAGCTGTCAGACAATCAGCTTTCTGATGTGCGGGGAAGAGGAAACTGATGTTTGACATTCTGATGATACAGATGCCAAATATTCACGGTATGAAATGATAACTAGAAAGCATTAAAGGGCCAGTCTGCTGCTCATTTTTACACGCTGCCTAAACCAGATCAGTATGTTTAAAACAAGCATTTTTCTAATTCGTATCCATGATTTATTTTCTACCTTTAATCCTATTAAAGGGACACTCTGCTCATTCTGTCGACTTTATTTTTTTTAAAGTGGCCAGTATGTGTGGAGTCCTGCTGCCCCGATCTTGCAGAATCACTGGGTGAAGTGGAAGAGTTTCCTCCACATCTCCCAGCATCACCGGCTACCAGGATTTGGAATTTCCCGGATTCACCAGATCCAGATCAATCACTAGTGACGTCGACACGCAGGAAGTAAATAAGTAATTTAATTTGCTAAAATGCTTCTTTTACCAGATTGGTTTTTATTCAAGATTACTTCAAAAGCCACTAATTTGACCCTTCAAAACATACAATAATTGTTTGAATATAGTCGAGTATAACTGCCGAGCATACGGTATAATCTGGCTGTGCACAGAAAGGTAAAATACTCTGTTCATGACAAAGTAATGAGTGTTTTGGTGGCATGGTACTGTTTTTTCAGTTAATTCAACAGATGAGCTGGGATGGATTAGACAATAAGAGCAAATCTTTGTTCGCCCAAACTCCTGAGTCAGCCCAGTCATTGTATGGTGGAACAATGGCCTCTTGTTCGAACGCTGGTTCAATCTTCACTGCTGTCTGCCCTCCTCATACCCGGTAATTGGATAAGACATACCCAATTGAAAAACAGTAACATTTCACGTTATTAGATGTTCCCAAGAAAGACACTGAGAATTAAAGCCAGGCTCGGAAATCCAGCACAGTCCATTCATGGGTTAAAGAGTAATCTTTCGTTCATATTTTTCCTAATATTCTATAGTGAAAATACAATATACAGTATATATATATTTGTATATAACAGAAAAATGTAAACTTGTTGAAGAAAATTTAATATTACTCACTGATCTGAAGGGAAATTTAGTGTAGTTTAAGCTTAGGAGCTTTATTTTGGACCCACCACATAGACAGTGGACACACAAACAGATTTTAATTAACCGCAACTTAGAAGAACGTTATAAAGCGGAACATATTCTGGATTTGTGCAGGGCAGCCTTAAAGGTGTAATCCACAAAACATTGATGTTCACATTTTTGCAACTACAGTGAACTTTGGCGTTCAGAGACGGAAAACTCTACAAAGTTGCTGTAAATGATTGTGGACAATGCTGAACAATCACTGTCGTAGTTGTACGACCTTCTGGTCATTAGACTATGGACGACCCAGATCACATGTACGAATGTGTATTGCTCAGTGCATCAGACGTAATTTACAGGGTTATTCAGAGAAAGGTAAAAACCAGGAGAATTGGCAGGAGAAGAGAATAATTATAGACCACGGGTGTCAAAGACAAGGCCCGCGGGCCAAATCCGGCAGGCCAGACCTCGTCATGTGGCCCACCAGCCTTAAACTGGCCCGGGGGTTGAGGGGACCCAGATGCCGGGCAGCGGGAGTGCCTGCCCAGTCCTGAACAGTCCGTCCTGTTAAAGGGGAGGCGGCTGTGTGCAGGCGCAGCCGGTCACGTGGTCCGGCTAATCAGGTGGTACTGAGTCTCTGTACCACCTGACTGGCCTGACCGCGTGACCTGCGCACGCACGCAGCCGCATCCCCTTCAACAGGACGGACTGTTCAGGAGCGGGCAGGCACTCCCGCTGCCCGGCATCTGGGCCCCCTCAACCCCTGCCGGAGCTGGGGCGAGTATCCAGGTGAGAGCTGGATGCCTCTGGGGCAAATCCATGTGAGAGCTGGGGCAAATCCATGAGCTGGGGGCAAATCCATGAGCTGGGGCAAATCCATGAGCTGGGGGCAAATCCATGAGCTGGGGGCAAATCCATGAGCTGGGGCAAATCCATGAGGTGGGGCAAATCCATGTGAGAGCTGGGGCAAATCCATGAACTGGGGGCAAATCCATGAGCTGCGGCAAATCCATGAGCTGGGGCAATATCCATGTGTGAGCTGGGGCAAATCCATGAGCTGGGGGCAAATCCATGAGCTGGGGGCAAATCCATGAGCTGGGGCAAATCCATGAGGTGGGGCAAATCCATGAGCTGGGGGCAATTCCATGAGCTGGGGCAAATCCATGAGCTGGGGCAAATCCATGTGAGAGCTGGGGCAAATCCATGTGAGAGCTGGGGCAAATCCATGAGCTGGGGGCAAATCCATGAGGTGGGGCAAATCCATGTGAGAGCTGGGGCAAATCCATGAGCTGGGGGCAAATCCAGCTCCCACAGGTCCCATCTGCCACCCTCTGCCGCTTCCTCCCAACCACTGAGGAGGAAGTCAATTCCTTATTGTCCTCCTCACATCTCACCACGTGCCCGCTCGACCCCATTCCCTCACATCTAATTCCTCCCCTCTCCTCCTCCCTCACCCCTGCTCTCACACACATCTTCAACCTATCTCTCTCCACTGGCTCCTTTCCATCCGCCTTCAAACACGCGCTAGTTACCCCTTTACTAAAGAAACCATCCCTAGATCCCAACTCTCCATCCAACTACCGTCCTGTATCCCTGCTTCCCTTTACCTCTAAGCTCTTAGAAAAACTAGTCTTCAACCGCCTCTCCCTCTTCCTGTCCTCCAATTCACTACTTGACCCCCTGCAATCTGGCTTCCGTCCCCTACACTCAACTGAAACTGCCCTCACCAAAGTCACCAACGACCTCCTAACTGCTAAAAAACACGGCCACTATTCTATTCTCATCCTGCTTGACCTCTCGGCTGCTTTTGACACTGTTGACCACCCCCTCCTTCTACAGACCCTCAACTCTCTGGGTCTCGGTGACACTGCACTTGCTTGGATTGACTCCTATTTATCCAACAGGTCCTTCTGTGTGTCCTTTGCTGGTAACTCCTCCTCCTCATTGCCTCTATCTGTTGGTGTACCTCAAGGCTCTGTCCTTGGTCCTCTGCTCTTTTCCATCTACACCTCCTCCCTGGGCAAAATCATCAACAGCTTTGGCTTTAATTACCACCTCTACGCTGATGACACTCAGATCTACCTCTCTACCCCTGATCTCTCTCCCCCTGTCCTTTCCAAAGTCAGTGACTGTTTATCTGGCATCTCCTCCTGGATGGCCTCCCACCACCTAAAGATCAACATGTCAAAGACTGAGCTCCTACTTATTCCTCCCTCTAATGCCGCCCCACCTCCTGACTTCTCGATCACGGTGGAGGGTATCACCATCTCCCCATCAAACCAAGTTCGCTGTCTTGGAGTTACACTTGACTCTGCTCTTTCCTTCATCCCCCACATCAAGTCTCTTTCCTCCTCCTGCCGATATCAACTGCGTAATATTTACAGAATTCGGCCATTTCTTACCGCTGTCGCCACAAAACAACTCATACACGCCCTGGTAATCTCCCGACTCGACTATTGCAATAATCTCTTATCTGGCCTCCCTCTGTCCCACCTCTCCCCCCTACAATCCATCCTGAACGCCTCCGCCAGGCTAATTCACCTCACCCGCCGCTCTGTCTCTGCCGCTCCCCTCTGCGAGTCCCTTCACTGGCTCCCCATCCACTGCAGAATTAAGTTCAAAATCCTTATCCTTACCTACAAAACCCTCACTAACTCAGCTCCCCACTACCTGTCCTCACTAATCACCAAATACACCCCAGCCCGCTCCCTAAGGTCAAACAGTGACCTGCGCCTAGCTTCTCCCCGCATCACCTCTTCCCATGATAGACTGCAGGATTTCTCACGCGCAGCCCCCACTCTCTGGAACGCTCTCCCTCGTACTGTCAGACTTTCCCCTAACTTCTCTTCCTTCAAACGCTCCCTGAAAACATTCCTATTTAGGGAAGCCTACCACCCAACTCACTGACGCAACCATCAATCACTCTCACCTTACAGTCCTCTCCTCCTGTTTCCAACCCCAACCCTCCCAGATTGTGAGTTCCTACGGGAATAGGGCCCTCATCTCCTCCTGTACTGTTTGTCAAATGTTGTTCAATGTATTGTAACCCTGTCTATCGAAAACTCATTTTTCAATAAATTGCACAATAATTGTACATTTGAATATCTACTTGCCATTATTCTGACTATGTTTCTGCTTTCAGAGCTAGTTATTACTTACATTATTACAAAAAACAATAATAATTGAATGCAGTGACAATAATTTATGATAATAAAGAGTGGACACATAGTCCTACAGATACAACTGGCCCTTTGAGGGTGACCAAACTGCTGATGCGGCCCCGATGACATTTGAGTTTGACACCCCTGATCTAGACCTACAGGGTTATTCAGAGAGAGGTGAAAAGCAGGAGAATGGCTGGAGAATGGAAAATTCTAGGTCAAAATAGCCGATTTGGAAAGTGAGATTAATGGGAGAATTTTTCTGATTCGGCTATTTTGACCTAGAATTTTCACTTCTCCAGTCATTCTCCTGAGTTTCACCTTTATCTGAATAGACCTGTACGTTTCTTTTAAATTTATCCTCTGCATGAACAGGGCTCAGAGCTACAGACCGTGCCATAAACATTGTTTTTAACCGGCCGGACTTGTTTGTGTGTGCTGTGTAACAAATATTTATTTATTTATTTATAAAGAATTTTACCAGGAAGGATACATTGAGATTTCTCTCGTTTTCAAGTATGTCCTGGGTTCAAGAACATTGAATTGTTACATTCATTACAGAAATACAAAGTAATAAAATGCAAGATATTAAAAACAGAAATATACAGATTAACAGAAAATATATATGTAGGAAATAGTCACTATGTTACATGTTTACAGGTGCATTCTGTATATAGTCACTATGTTACATGTTTACAGATGCATTCTGTATATATTCACTATGTTACATGTTTACAGGTGCATTCTGTATATAGTCACTATGTTACATGTTTACAGGTGCATTCTGTATATAGTCACTATGTTACATGTTTACAGGTGCATTCTGTATATAGTCACTATGTTACATGTTTACAGGTGCATTCTGTATATATTCACTATGTTACATGTTTACAGGTGCATTCTGTATATAGTCACTGTGTTACATGTTTACAGGTGCATTCTGTATATAGTCACTATGTTACATGTTTACAGGTGCATTCTGTATATAGTCACTATGTTACATGTTTACAGGCGCATTCTGTATATAGTCACTATGTTACATGTTTACAGGTGCATTCTGTATTGAGGTATGTTAATAGGGAGCTATTAAGTGACTTTAGACTGGGGGAAGATTTAATGGCGTCTGGGAGGTTATTCCGTAACTGTGGTGCTCTGTAGGAAAATGAGGATCGAGACACTTTCTTTTTGTATTGTGGTATTGCAAGTAAGGTGCAGGTCCTGGATCGGAGGTTATAGGATGAGGGAACTGCCGGGGGAAGCAGTCTATTCAGGTAGGGTGGCAGCTTCCCAGAAAAGCTCTTAAACACCAGATTGGAAAGGTGAAGGGTACGTTTAGACTCCAGCGACGGCCAGTTTAGTTCTTTTAACGTGTCACAATGGTGGGTCATGTAGTTACATTGTAGCGCAAAGCGGCAGCATGAGTTATACAATGTAGTAAGTTTATGAAGGTGTGTTTGCGGGGCGGCTGCATACACTACATCTCCATATTCAATAGCCGGCATAAGCATTTGTTGTACAATCTGCTTTCTTACCGCGGGGCTCAGGCAGGATTTGTTTCTATACAGGGCACCTAGTTTGGGTTAACGTTTAGATGAGAGTTTTTCAATGTGGGGGCCAAAGGATAGATTTGGGTCTAACCACATACCTAGATATTTGAGAAGTGACTGTGGTCAGCGTGCCATTTGATTTTGTCCTGACACATAGATGGGGAGTTTGCAATTTGTGTAGTTTAGGTTTTGTTCCAAAGAGCATCGTTACCGTTTTGTCAGTATTTAAGAAAAGTTTGTTGTGTTTGATCCACTTTTCTACCTCTGTGAATTGTTCTTGCAGCACTGCCTCCAGCTGAGGGAGATTTGGTTTGCTGGTATAGATTACGGTGTCGTCTGCGTACATGTGTACAGTTGAGGCTTTGCAGATGTTAGGCTAGGGTCAGACTGAGGCAGTGCGAACGCGCGTTCTGGCGCACTTAATCACGGCCGTGCTAGCAGCAGATGCCGGGCAATGACGGCCAATATACGAAGTACGGTCGCACAAAAGTCCGGCTGCGCAACGCAAGTGGAAAATGAACGCATTTTTTCGAGAACGTTAAACCACTAGTACTGACGTACAGAGTGCGCTGCGTCCGCTAGCGGCGTGTGTGCGTGAATTGGAGACATCAGACGCTGCTAATGTCCGGCTAACATAACATCCAGATGCACAAAGTGTTTTATTGATGATCCGTACAAAATCACGGATGAAACTGCGCATCGTATGACCGCTATTGCGTATTCCGTGAACAAATACGTCCATTCTTCGAACGCACATTTTCACGGACAACGTGAAAAATGCGTTAGTCTGACCCTAGCCTTAGGCAGATCATTTATGAATATTGTAAATAGCATCTAAAAGATACGAAAAGGTCTCTAAAAAATAAAAATGTTTTTTGCAAAAAATAAAAAGAAGAAACGGTCTTTTATTAAATTATTTTTTTAATAACATTTTTAAATTTTAATTAATTAATTAATTATTTTTTACATTGAAACCTGTGGAATTCGTCTATATCCAACAACCTGTTGAAATGAAACACCAAAAATCAGGGCATTTCGCCGGAATTTCAGTTTAATTCGGCGTTCTGTGAATAGAAGACACATTAGGCCTCTAAATCTATGGGACAATTTTGGTGCAGCTGAATTGCACCGTATTTCGCTGTCAATTCTAAAGTATTTCTCTCTCAAATTACATTGCCTTCACTTTTGATGTTGGTGATTTTGTCACACGGCATGGTACCATGACCATGTCCAATAAAACGAGAGTCCTCCTAGAAACCTTCCAGACTCATCCAGACATGATTAGGGGATGTGAATAGAATTTCTGCTCTGCTGTTGCTACGTTCAGGACGCAAATTATTTGATCCTTATGGAGCTTCACAGATACAGGCAAAAAAAAAAATACAAAAACCACACGTGACCACCCCAGTGGATATAAATAAGCAAGTAATACGTATCTGTTGCTGTCTCCCAAATGTACGACTACCCCTCAAGCGTAAAAGTATAAAAGTACAAATAAAAAGTAAAATTAGGGAGAAGTATCTGTAAAACAAAATTACAAATACATAGTGCAGACCACAAATAAATCTGAATGGTTATCTACCCCGTGGGAACATCACTCACAGGATAACAGAAATTAATAGGCACGTAGCAAGCAAGACACCTAACAGTACATACTCACCACCCAGGACATACTTGAAAACGAGAGAAATCTCAATGTATCCTTCCTGGTAAAATACTTTCTCCAAAAAAAACAAACAAACATTTGTGAAACGAGCCGTAACAATTGCTACGTGCCTATTCATTTCTGATATCCTGTGAGTGATGTTCCCACGGGGCCAATAACCATTCAGATTTATTTGCGGTCTGCACTATGTATTTGTAATTTTGCCTTACAGATACTTCTCCCTAATTTTACATTTTTTTTTTTTTTACAAAAAAAAATTACAAATCTAAACATTTTGGTGAATTATTTTAATATGCCAAAATAATTTGACAGAGATGATTTTAGAGAATGGGTGAAGTCTACTTCTTTAAACAATTACATACAGGGTTATTAAAAGAGATCCGAATTGTGGCCGAAAGGTAACCGAACAGTGAAATTCAGCGTACGGTTACCTTTCCTGGCCATTCGGCTATTCAGAGAGCATGCAGTTCGCCAAGTGTTGGCGAATTGCCTGAACATACGGTGCCTGTTCGGTGCCTGTTCGAAGGCAGTGAAATCCCCATGAAAATGCACTGCTTCGGCTATTCAGAGAACACAAAACAGCAGGGAAAAGTTGCTGAATTGCCCTGCTGTTCAGTGGTTTCATTCGACAGGTTTATTCAGGTGACTCCCACAGGCTTCAATGTTAAAAATATTCCCGTTTTAATGCAAAATCTAATAAACCGATGATTATAATATTCTGCAGTAAAAAGTCTCTATGTACAGATTTTGTAAACTCTTTTAGGCATTTTTCGGGATTTTTTGTGAAAATATTTTTTCTTTTTTTTTTAATATTTTTTTTCTTTTTTCTGTAACAGCCCTTTTTTATCATTCATTGGATCTTATATGTGAATTTCAGACATTTTCATTCTGTAGTTTCTTTTCAAACAGCGTTTACATAGGCTGATAAAAGACATGTGTCCATTGGGTTCAGCCTCTCACACATCACCTACTGATGTTGATCCAAAAGAAGGCAAAAAATCCAGACTGAAATGCTCGCCAATATGCAACAAACCAGGGAAAAATTCCTTCTTGACCCCAGAATGGCGTCAGATTTCTCCTTGAATCAAGAAGCTTTTACCCACATATTAAATATTATAACCCTTAATATTCTTTGTCTGCAGGAAGTCATCCAGTCGTTTTTTAAAAGTTTGTAGAGTCTCTGACCCAACCACCTCAACAGGCAGAGAATTCCACAGCTTTATTTTTTCTCTTTTCAAACATTTAAACGTACTGTTTTTTGGAGTTTTTTTCCAGCGGCTGCTCTGCGCTGTGATCGGCGGCTGCTCGGGTTTCTCCGGCGTGTTCGGCAGGGTTAATCCAGATGTTTTTGCGGGTTTCAGTGTGCGTTTGCTGGGTTTTGCGGTGAGTGTTCGGCAGATTTGCGGTGGCTTTTCCCTGCACTACGACAGCCCTGTGGTGCTTGCTGAATACACCGCAGGGTCGCCGAAATGGGATCGCCAAATCTCACCGAATTGAAGAGAACGAAAAGTCACTGAACATGCAGTGACTTTTAAATTCTCTTTGAATAACCCTGATAGTGAGACACTATAGAATCAGGATCAGTCTTCCAATATTCTACGTTTGGGACTTTTATCCCTTTTTAATGATTTCTGTGTTATTTTGCTAGTGTTGACATGAATTTCTGTAGACGTTACTGGTGATATATGTTTAGGATGATTTATGTTATTGTATGAAAAGTGTGTTTTGGTTTATGTCTCTAAACCCTTTCCAGATGTAGATATTGTCACAACAGAGTAAACAATGTTAACGAATGATTAAATATTTAGCTTTATTGGCATTCGTTACGTTTCGACTGTCTGAACATCACGGAGGTCACACTAGGCTAGAAGACCTCAAAGAGCCTCCGACTGTCTAACTCTTGTTAAAAGGAATTGTTAAAGCGCGTCATTTCCTTACAAATAAACATACCGGGGGGGGGGGGTGACTCGCTTGATCTAAAGAGTAACACTGACATTGCACAACAATATGGCTGTGTGTTTTGGTTTTATATATTCCTACATAACTTCAGTTTTAAAAATGGAAGGAGGCATGATGAATTCAAACAAAACTGTAAAAAATGATAACAGGACAGATATACAGACAGACACATTACATAAACAGTCAAACAGAAGATCAATAGATAGATATTGCTATATATGATTGATATATAAACAACCTACTAGACAGACTGCAATATTTACAGACATAGCGTCAGACAGACAGGTACAGGGACAGACTGGAGGTGAAATGTGGCATTGTCCGTGGCAGGGAGAGACCTTCCACATAGTTGTCCAGGCCCAGTAAAGAGATAAATGAATACAGATTGAGTGTATCTTATTCCATAATCCAAAATGTTCCAAAATCTGATATTATTTTGAGGGCCATATCACCTCAAATAGAAAATTCCGCACTAGATCACTCATAACGGGAGACAAAAGTATTTAAAATATAATATAAAGCTTCCTTCAGGCTGTGTTTAAGGTGTATATGAAGAATAAGTTAATTTCATGGTTAGATTTGGGTCCCATCGCCAAGATATCTCATTATGAAATGTAAATATTCTAAAATCTGAAATAATCCCAAATCCAAATCCTCTGCTCCCAAGCATGTCGGATAAAGGACACTCAACCTGTATGTACGATGATAGGGTTGGGAAGGCAACATCACGTGTTTCCATAAAAGCAGGTGGAAGAAGTCTTGGGTTTGCTTAGGCCAGTGTCAGACGAGCGCACTATGTACACCTGTACTGATGTTCCTTCTGACGCCCGTCGCAGCGTTGTGGCGTTTCGACGGGGCTAGCCATGCCGAAATCCTCCCTGTCGAAGAGCTACGACGCATCTTCGACAGGCAGCAAAGCGTAGGAGAATCGAGCCTTGCAGCACTGAGCGCACTAACCACTCAGCGAGGTGGCCAGATGGGCGTCAAGTGGAAGGAACGTCCACTCTCACAGACGTTCCTTCGGCTCTAAAAAACGTTCGTCTGACACCAGCCTTAGAGGACCAGAATATCCCCTCGTATGGTGGAGCTTCTGGATTAATTCACCCATTTCCCATATACTGTATGTGTAACCAGTCATTCCCAGCCCAGACCTCAAGAAAACTCTATGAAGACAATATATGGTGGGGAACAGTCTGTACCCTAGAAACCGGGGGAAGGGACTTGAACGAAGCTAATTCTCTGTGTAACAATGTCCCTCTGAGCGTAGAGTAATCACTTTATAAGTGCACTTGTATGGCTTGGACAGAGGCGGCTGGGGTGTAAGCGGGGTGGCCCAGCATCTTCTCACACTCAGTTACAGTTTCTCTTTCAAATCTCATCCTAAGGGCAAACAAAGTGAGGAATGAGACCCCGCTGCTTGACTCCTCTCATGTGGGGCAATTAAACTGGAATCAATGAGGAAAGTGCCATTTACAGACGCTTGTTGTCCCGGGGAATGCATTGTCTTAAGACAGCTTTGAATCAGGACACTGGATGGATGTTTCAGTCTTGGCCGAAACCCATGCTACCTTAGCATACAGCAACTCCGTCCTGTACAAGTATATCTGTGCTACATATTAAAATGTAATGCCGGGTAAAATAATAAAAAATACAATAAAATATTATTTTGTTGTTATTTATATACCATTCTTATTTTCAAATGATCACGTTGTGTGTATATTTATTTTCTTCATTTGTTTTATATTGGATGTTTTTATTATAACCACTTGTACAATGCTGGAACTTATGAAATGTAATAACAATAATAAAACAGCGCATTGAGTGAGGTTATGTTTAGTCCAGCATCCTTTTACACAAATCTTTATCAGGGCCCGCATACAGTGTTTCGCAATGCGCTCACTGCAATGTTTATTTGAAAAACAATGAACTGGTTTTACTACCAAGGTGAGAACAGAAATAAATCTAAAACAAACAAAAGATTTCTAAAGACGATGTAACGTGATCAAGATCCTCTGTACACACATACAAGAAGCTAAAATGACATTTTTTATGAATGTTCATATATGTTTTTGATTTTTTAACTGTGCTCCTGAAATTGGATATCATACTTTTTTAAAAGGGTGACTGCAGGCTGCCCATTGGATTGGCTGCTTTACCGTAGTCATGTGACATGCTGCGGCTTACAGGAGGCTTCCGCATGTCAAGTCTGAACAGTCTTGATGGATCCAATTGCTGGAAAGAAGAGATGTTTAAAAACACTGAAGTTATAAAACAGGAGGGTGGGGGTGCAGAAAAGTTAATTTCCTGTTTTATCCATGGAGTATCCCTTTAACTACTTGTTTATACAGCGTGTTTTATTTTATGAATCCACTCCTTCCACTCACTGATACATAGCTTTTCTTGCTTGGCTCTGCCTGTTACGGATGGATTATTTCCCAGACTTGTGCACAGATTTTTTTTCTGTTCGATTCGTTCGGATTTTGTAAATTTTCGTTTCGGCTCGTTTCAGCCGATTTCCGTTTCGGTTCGGTTTGTTTTTAGTATCGACTTTTTTTTCGTGATTTTGGAAATTTTTGTGTTTTTCAGAACGTCTGTTCTCCTCGTTTCAAAGTGTCTATTCATTTTGACATAAACTAATGGTTTTTCGGATCTGATATTTCTGCCGATACGATAATTCTGCCATTGAGATTTCTCATGTTTTACAAGAAGGATACATTGAGATTTCTCTGGTTTTACAAGAAGGATACATTGAGATTTCTCTGGTTTCCCGGGAAGGGTACATTGAGATTTCTCTGGTTTTACAAGAAGAATACATTGAGATTTCTCATGTTTTACGAGAAGAATACATTGAGATTTCTCATGTTTTACAAGAAGGATACATTGAGATTTCTCTGGTTTCCCGGGAAGGGTACATTGAGATTTCTCTGGTTTCCCGGGAAGGATACATTGAGATTTCTCTGGTTTTCCAGGAAGGATACATTGAGATTTCTCATGTTTTACAAGAAGGATACATTGAGATTTCTCTGGTTTTCCAGGAAGGATACATTGAGATTTCTCTGGTTTTACAAGAAGGATACATTGAGATTTCTCTGGTTTTACAAGAAGATACATTGAGATTTCTCGTGTTTTACAAGAAGATACATTGAGATTTCTCATGTTTTACAAGAAGGATACATTGAGATTTCTCATGTTTTACAAGAAGGATACATTGAGATTTCTCTGGTTTTCCAGGAAGGATACATTGAGATTTCTCTGGTTTTCCAGGAAGGATACATTGAGATTTCTCTGGTTTTCCAGGAAGGATACATTGAGATGGGAATGATACAAAATTACAGAATCAGCGATATAACTGAAAAATACGATGTCCGAAATTACTGAAATGGAACCGAAATCTGGAATGGAACGAAAATGAATTTCAATTTTACACATTTCTAGTCCATTCGAAAATTCCGAAACGTTTTCGTTTCGGCTCGGAAATTTGTTTGGATCTGCCGTTTTCGGATCCGAAAATTTTCAGAAAATTGGGCGAATCCGAATGCACAAATCGAGAAATTTCGTGAAAATTCCAAAATTCCGAAACGCACATCCCTATTATTTCCCCTGGACAGCCGTGCACGCTGCTAGTATCCCTCCCCGCCTTAAGCTGGGGTCAGACGAGCCGTAGTAAGAGTGGAAGGAACATCAGTGAGAGTGGACGTTCCTTCCACTCGACTCCTGTCTGATGCCTGTCTGGCCACCACGCTGAGTGCAGTTAGTGCGCTCAGCGCTGCGAGGCTCGATCCTCCTATGGAGGACCTCGCTTTGCAGTCCCGTCAACGCGCGTCCTAGTGCTTTGACGGGATGCTTGCAGCATGGCCGCTGTCACGCGCTCAATTCCTGCTCACGCAACGGTGTTTGGCCGGCCCCATCGCAGCGTCACAACGCTGCGACGGACGCCGGAAGGCACGTCAGTATGGGCGCACATAGTGCACTCGTCTGACCCCAGTCTTAAAGAGTATACTAGAGTAGCTGGAGTACACCGCGGGACTGTTTTATATGGTTTTTTTTTAACTACTCTGTGATATTCAGATGGGTTATCTTTGCTGCTGCACCCCCATTTACCATAGATATATGGGATTCAAACCACAGATGAAATATTTTGGGTGCGTTTTATGCATTAAATGGGGCTGAATATTAACAGTGTACACTGAGTAGTAGTAGTAGTAGTCAGGTTTTATATGTTGGCGGTTTTTGGTTTAATTTTTTTAAGTTTTAAATAATTTTATAAAAGACAGTATCACAGATTTTAACAGCCATTCATTTTTTTCCATTGTCAGCTGCAAGCGAGACTAACGAGTGACTTCGGAATCGCCCTTTATTTTCTGGCTGCCTCCTCGACAGCATTTCCTATACAAAGAAAATATCACAGTAGGGAACCACAACTTCTCTTCTGACTGGGCTGGAACAAGACAAAGGCCGTTAATGTCAATGTGTGGGTCCATTATACTCAACAATCCCTTGGTTAGTGCTAACGGCTTGGCTGGACCCACAGTTAGGTTTAAGGCATTGGATGAGGTTCACCAGAGCTGCCTGCTAGGCCTAGAAATGAGCTGTGAGGTGGCATGGGGGTCTCTCTGGGCATCTAAAATGTTAATGGTCTTTATCTTTAAATATACAACCCTTAGGGAATCCAGCCCTTGGTGATTTTAAAGGGCCCTTACCACCAAAAAATGAAATGTCCTTATTGTGTTTATTTTATGTTGCTGATATTTTACATCTGCTTTGTTTTTCTCTTGTATGTTTCGTTAACAAAATATTTTACTCTATACGTGTCGCTGGGTGCATCCATTGTGTGATCTTTTGTGTGTGTTGTAAACACCCCTGCCCCCCCCCCACAGTATCTTTCCATCACTTGCTTTTCACTGTGTGGCCTGGCCATAGAATGGAGTATATGGGTCGATCACTGTCCAATCATTGTATTGTGTGGGATGTATTCAAAGGACATCACCAGGGGGTAGATTAGAAGTCTTTTAAGCTCCCTGTCATATCTCATTCAACTGCCATCTCTTATCTCAGGTAGCAGAGGCAGGACTTTAGTCTCCTGCCACCTTATCTAAACATTCCCTCCTCCGCTTTATTAACTGATAAGTACTCTATAGGAAAAGCACAGCCGCAAAGTAAAATGCGTGCACAAAGTTTGGTAAATGTTGCATCATGGGAAAAAATCCACAAAACGAAAGCAAGAGATCAAAACCTTATTTTATTTTTCCTTTTTACACGCAATTACTTCAAAGAAAGAAAAGAAACAGCAGTATGTGTTTTATAATGTGGATTTGTTTGTAATGCACAAGAAATCTAGTTACAGCTTATGTAAGTAATGGAAAGGGGGGGTGAGGATCCTGAGGATGAGCAACAGCACTAGTGTCCTGCTCTACGGTGGGGCTCGCTCAGGTCTCACAGGGTCTTAGCTTGTATGTGCCATTACAGGGATGAATGCTCCATATGCAAATCAGCCTGCTCTCACCCAAAAAGGATGGCCTGTACTGATTGTCAAGGATGTCATCCCTGCACGAGAGGTGCAGCAACCCCCGACGATCGTTTCGGCCCTTGAGCTGATACTCGTCCTCAGGATCCTCACACCCTCCCTTTCTCTCAACAGAAGTTTACAGGGTCATCCAGACGTGGACCCCTTGCTTGATGTGCCTAGAGGGGTGTCAGCTACACACTCCCGACGAGGCCTAATAAGGCCGAAACGATCATCGGGGGTTGCTGCACCTCTCGTGCAGGGATGATGTTCTTGGCCTGGACGTGGACCCCTTGCTTGATGGTGCCTTTGAAGCCCGAGATATCTCGATATCGGTAGTGAATGGGTTAAGACTGATTGATCCCCATGACATCTCACAGCTCATTTCTAGATGTAGCAGGGCTCTCTAGTGATTGTATCATAATATGCTCTCCGTACCACTGTGTTCGACATCAAACATCAGGGTGTATTGTATTCATCATGATCACAGATAGCTTAAAGCACCCACAATGGTTTTCCAATCCCCTCAATTTAAACATTTTGCAAGTTTTCTGTTGTGCAACTTTTTATTCTTTCATTTTTTTTCTAAACTGTAAAGAAACAGATAATGCAGTTGGATGTTGCCTGTATTTAACATAATCCAAACTCTGCTGAGTCCTCCGTTATCTGGAATTGTCTGCATTCCAGAGATATCTGTGTTTGTGAAATCACTGACAGGAGTTGGGGGCTGGTAAACCTCATCACTTCATTAGTTTCAAGCTCCAACATTATCCAGTCAGGCTTAACTCTAGAGGATGGGTCTCACTCAGTTACAGTTATAAGCATTTATAAAGAGCCAGCAAGTTTCGTAGCGCGGTACAAAGGGAGAGACCGGGTAACAAATATACATACACATTACACACACAGAACAGTAGGAGAGAGGACCCTGCCCGAGAGCTTACTACCCCCCCCAAAAAAACAACAAAAAATCGGAATAATTAAATGTGAGGGACACTTTCAGCTTTGCTTAATTTTCAAGTATACAAAGCTCATCGTGGGAATTTATTTATATTACTGACAATGAATAACAAACAGCTGTATTTAACCCTGCTGAGATCCCGGGCAAGGGAACATTCGTAGAGGCACCGTTCTTGGCTAATACATTAGCAATTATGGCCACTTGAATGAACTGATTTCTATTCTGTGGACATATTTATTTTATTTATTTATATATAAAGGATTTTACCAGGAAGGATACATTGAGATTTCTCTCGTTTTCAAGTATGTCCTGGGTTCAAGAACATTGAAATGTTACAGAAATACAAAATAGTAAAATGCAAGATATTAAAAACAAAACCAAATATACAGATTAACAGAAAAATAAATATGTAGAAAAATAGTCATTATGTTACATGTTTACAGGTACATTCCGTATTGAGGTATGTTAGTAAGGAGCTCTTAAGGGACTTTAGACTGGGGGAAGATTTGATGGCGTCTGGGAGGTTATTCCATAATTGTGGTGCTCTGTAGGAAAATGAGGATTGAGACACTTTCTTTTTGTATTGTGGTATTGCAAGTAAGGTGCTGGTCCTGGATCGGAGGTTATAGGATGAGGGAGCTGCTGGGGCAATCAGCCTAGTCAGGTAGGGTGGTAGCTTCCCAGAAAAGCTCTTAAACACCAGGTTGGAAAGGTGAAGGGTGCACCTAGAGTCTAGCGATGGCCAGTTTAGCTCTTTTAACATGTCACAATGGTGTGTCATGTAGTTACATTGTAGCACAAAGCGGCAGAATGAGTTATACAATGTAGTAAGTTTCTGGAGGTGTGTTTGTGGGGTGGCTGCATACACTACATCTCCGTATTCCATAGCCGGCATAAGCATTTGTTGTACAATCTGCTTTCTTACAAAGGGGCTCAGGCAAGATTTGTTTCTTTACAGGGCACCTAGTTTGGGGTAAAGTTTAGATGAGAGTTTTTCAATGTGGGGGCCAAAAGATAGATTTGGGTCTAACCTCTCCTCCTGTTTCCAACCCCAACCCTCCCAGATTGTGAGTTCCTACGGGAATAGGGCCCTCATCTCCTCCTGTACTGTTTGTCAAATGTTGTTCAATGTATTGTAACCCTGTCTATACTGTGCTTATTGTACAGCGCTGCGGAATATGCTGGCGCTTTATAAATAAAGAATAATAATAATAATAATAACAACATACCTACATAATTGAGAGAAGTGACTGTAGTCAGCGTGTCATTTGATCTTGTCCCCACACATAGATGGGGTGTTTGCAATTTGTGTAGTTTAGGTGCTGCTCCAAAGAGCATTGTAACAGTTTTGTCAGCATTTAGAAAAAGTTTGTTATCTCTGATCCACTTTTCTACCCCTGTGAATTGTTCTTGCAGCACGGCTTCCAGCTGCCGGAGATTTGGTTTGCTGGTATAGATTACAGTGTCGTCTGGGTACATGTGTACAGTTGAGGCTTTGCAGACATTGGGCAGATTATTTATGAATATTGTGAACAGCAGGGGGCCGAGTATCGAGCCTTGGGGTTGACTGCAAGTGACTGGGAGGGGAAGGGAGGAGTTGTCAGAAATGGACACATATTGCGACCGATCAGACACATATGATTGGAACCAGGTTAACGTGCTATCACCAATACCAGAGTTTTTAAGCTTTTGTAATAGGATGCCATGGTCTACGGTGTCAAAGGCCTTGGCAAAATCAAGGAAGATGGCTCCAGTTAGGTTACCTTGTTCCATGCCCGCTTGGATATCATTACAAACTTTTAAAAGGGCAGTTGTAGTTGAATGATTTGGACGAAAGCCTGATTGATCTGGGGTTAAATAGTTCCGATACTGATAATATGTGACAGTTAAAACATGATAATGGTTTTGATACTCCCCATTTAACCCCTTCACTGCCACGCTGTATTTCATAAAAGCACATTTTCACGTTTTATGCACTGACAGACAGATATGGCCATCTAGTGGCCAAAAACTGCTACTACATCCAGTTAACCCTTTCGCTGCTGAGGCTTTTCCCGCCCCTGTGCTGAGGTCATTTTTTACCTGTTTTGCGCATCATGTTTAAACGTGTTTTTAAGGCTTATTTTAGTATATGACACCGACATATTATATATCGTTCTTTCCGTCAGACTCGGTAGATTCATAATATGTCATTATTATATGTATACGTTATGTCATGTCTGTATATTATAACAAAAAATGCAATAAAATATGTATTTTCAATAATTTACAACGTGTAAAGTGTTTTTTTCCACATTTTAACATGCGAGCAATTGCGGTTATATTTTGTATGGGGTGCGCTTGTTAAAAAAATTAGAGATGGGGTCTCGTTACATTTTTTTTTGGGGAAAATGACACTATTTTTAACAAACGCACCGCATACAAAAATCGTTAGTGCAGCATCATTGTTCACATTATAATTGAAATGGGAACAATATTGCTGCATTAACAAACCCAAAAAAAGAAAAAAAAGTGTTTATTTTTTTTTAAATTTTTTTTTAATTTTTTTTTTTTACAACATTTTTAACTTTCATGTTTGGTATCGTTGGAACGGCCATGCTCTGGCCGATCCAACGATATCAAAATTTAACCCCTAGCTGCCACGGATCGGGAGATAGGGAGTTCATTGGAACTCCCTATCTCCACACTTGGTGGCAGTTAGGGGTTAACTGTAGGACTGGCGTCATCGTGCTATGCACGATGACGCCAGTCCTCTGGGGGAGTTCCCGGAAGCTTGGCCGACATCCAAGATGTCGGCCAGCTCCCGGGAAGGATCGCGAATCGGCACTTTTCAGCGCCGATTTGCGATCCAGCTCCCCAGGGGTTAATGCCAGGCATCATTTGGAAGGGCAGGCTGTGCCCTTCCAAATGATGCCTGGGTTAACCCCCTGTGCGCCGCCGATCGGGAGGGAGAGAGGTCCGAAGGACCTCCCCCCTCCCTTTCAGGCGCCTCCTCCGCACATGCGGGGGGGGGCGCCTGAATTAGGTGTCATCGCGCCCCCGCGATGACACCTAATGCTGGCGGCTGCTGGTCCGGATGCGCGGCTGACATCCAGGATGTCAGCCCGCACCGGAGGGGCCAGCGATCGGCCGGAACCCGGCCGAACGCTGACCCCAATGTGAGGACGCGCTGAGCGCGTCCTCAGCACACCAGCGGTAATGCTGAGGACGCGCTGAGCGCGTCCTTAGCATTGAAGTGGTTAAAAAAGGAGCCCATGCTGTATTGTGAAGAAACCGCAGATTCCAAGCTGTTCAAACTGTTTTGGCTCCTCGGGTGTCATGCACGAGATGCTAAAACTTTGGGAACACATTCTGGAGTACATTTGCAGATGAATTCCTTTTGCAATAAATGAAATTCCTTTGCATTGTCTTGCTTGATTTCGGGGTACCCGTAGGTGCCTCTGAAGATTTAGTACATTTGAATTGTGTTTGGTAGCAAAGGGGTTAAAGTTTACCACTTAGTACCACGGGGCGTACTATGCCGTCCCTGCGGCGGGTGGGACTGAACACCCCTGGCCGCCATAGCATGCTCCAGTGGCATCTATGGGCTGCCTCCAGTGAACGTGCGCCACACGTTATATGTTGCCGTGGGACGTCCTGAGCCCAAGTCGTCCCCCTCCAGCCAATGACGCACGAATTGCTTCAGCTGCGTAGGCGGGATGGAGCAGGGGCTGAACGGCAGCCGAAGAGCCAGGGCGTACTAGTACACCACGTTGGCGTTTAGACCCACAAGCAGGGCAGTAAGGGGATAACATCTGTTATTTTGTGCAATATTTATATGGCTCTGTTATCCAGGCAATAATTTTGTCAATTAGTAATTATTCAGTCACCAAAGGCCTAAATGATAACAGAAGGACAGAGTACATAAGCCAATCGAACATAATAAACTTTATCAGGTCACATATAAATAGAAACGGGTCACTTCAGGTAAGTTTGATAAGCCGATAGGGTTAATAACATTGGTTGTGTATTCATTAATAATAAAGTTAAGGTGGAGGAGGACAAAAAAAAGTGAGATTCATATGCAAAATACACAATTTGCAACATGGAAATAAACATTTACATGTCCAATAAATCAGAGACTTGCTTTGCTCGCAGAGCTCCTTTGCTGCATTCCCTTTATGTAGTAGGGAATTGTGGGTAAGACCAGTGGCGTAGCGTGGGGGGGCAGGGGGGGCCGTGGCCCCGGGCGCAGTTTTGTTAAGGGCGCATAATTTCTTTTGAAATTATGCGCCCCTAAAACTTGTGGCCCGACTGACCCGCCGGGCCCTAGGGCGCCGCCCAAGGGCCCGCGGGTTGAGGGGACCCAGATGCCGGGCAGCGGGAGTGCCTGCCGGCTGCCCGGTCCTTAACAGTGAGTCCGTCCTGTTGATTGAAGGGGAGGCGGCTGCGTGCAGGCGCAGGTCACGTGGTCCGTCTAATCAGGTGGTACTGAGTCTCTGTACCACCTGACTGGCCGGACCGCGTGACCTGCGCACGCACGCAGCCGACTCCCCTTCAACAGGACGGACTCGCACGCTGTTCAGGACCGGGGCGGGCAGGCACTCCCACTGCCCGGGAGCTGGGGCAATATCCAGGTGAGAGCTGGGGCATATCCATGAGCTGGGGCAAATCCATGGGCTGGGGGGCAAATCCATGTGCTGGGGCAAATCCATGTGCTGGGGCAAATCCATGAGCTGGGGCAAATCCATGTGCTGGGGGGAAAATCCATGTGCTGGGGCAAATCCATGTGCTGGGGCATATCCATGTGCTGGGGCATATCCATGTGCTGGGGCAAATCCATGTGCTGGGGGGCAAATCCATGTGCTGGGGAAAATCCATGAGCTGGGGCAAATCCATGTGCTGGGGCAAATCCATGAGCTGGGGCAAATCTATGTGCTGGGGCAAATCCATGAGCTGGGGCAAATCCATGTGCTGGGGCAAATACATGAGGTGCTGGGGCAAATCCGTGTGCTGGGGCAAATGTGTGAGCTGGGGCAAATCTATGTGCTGGGGCAAATCCATGAGCTGGGGCAAATCCATGTGCTGGGGCAAATACATGAGGTGCTGGGGCAAATCCGTGTGCTGGGGCAAATGTGTGAGCTGGGGCAAATCCGTGTGCTGGGGCAAATCCATGAGCTGGGGCAAATCCATGTGTGAGCTGGGGCAAATCCATGTGTGAGCTGGGGCAAATCCATGTGTGAGCTGGGGCAAATCCATGTGTGAGCTGGGGCAATATCCATGTGAGAGCTGGGGCAATATCCATGTGAGAGCTGGGGCAATATCCATGTGAGAGCTGGGGCAATATCGATAACGTGTCCACAGGTTGGGGGGGGGCGCACAATTCTTGGTTGGCCCCGGGCACTGACAACCCACTCCTACGCCACTGGGTAAGACATGCAAATTAAGTCCACAATTTCTCACATTTAGCATCAAAAGATTGCTGTAGTGAAGACACCAGTGCCATGCAGATGCCAGTGCGGTGCCATGCTCGATGGAATCAAGCTTCGCTGAATAGCATAGCAATTAATAGTAACAAACACATACATATATATATGCACATACACTCCATCAAGAACCACCAGGAAAATACAAATTTTCCCCCGGTGGGACATCACTTCAACAGGCTACTCCATCCAAAACCTCAAAATTAAAATCCTCAAAGGACATTTTAAAGACCACCGTGAACGCAAAACATGAAATTAAAATGATCACGGGCTCTATTACATTCTTCGCGCAAAGACGTATTAATGCGAGGGGTAAAACCCTTTGCGCTGAATGCCGTATTACAATGTCAGCGCAACAGACGCGCATATACGTCTACCGCGGGTAAACCTGCGCGAACGCTGCTCGAGCTTACTGTACTTTGCGCGTCCTGTACTTAACATTGTAAGCGCTAATGTGTTTGTACGCTGGTACGCGGATGGTATTACAATCTATGCGCAGTTTGTAACGCACAGCCTTTGCGCGCATAATTTTAGCAACTCCTAAAAGCTGGTGTTAATGGCAAATTCTATCAACCTGGCTGAAACCAAAAACACCAGCCCAAAAAAAAAACGTAACAAAGTATAGTTACACATTCTACACATAAAAAAAACATAAATTTGAGAAGTTGTGCGTGCTTTTTTTTTGATACAGCATATATGCGCAGATTGACTTTGACAGGCGCAAAAACGTAATATGAGACAATTGTGGTTCTTAATTCTGATTGGCTGAATCGCGTGAAAAAAACAGTCCGCACACCGATTTCTGCGCACAACATTAATGCGCGCGTGTTTGTGCGCGTCCGTTTTACGCCCGTCATTTTTTGGTGGATGAATAAATGCGCGAGGATTGTAATACCAGCGTTGTTTTACGTGCGTTAACGTTTAATGCTTCACGCAAAAATTCACGCGTTCTGCGTGCGTTTTTGCGTTAAGAATGTAATAGGGCCCGCATATTTTAACACAATAAATGCTGGACTCAATGTGGATTCTGGTTTTTAACCATTATCATAATGTCACGTTGTTACCGGAGTCAATCAGGTTCACTTCATTAACGGCGCCGGACCAGACACAAGCAAGGATTGTCCAAACACGAGTCTCTTCAGGAAAGGCAAGATTTTATTGTGTCGTCACACAAGTGCTCACACAGGATTGAATCTCTAAAAGTGAGCCCCTCTTTCACCCCGTGCAAGGGGTCTTATACTCAAAAATACGTAATTAGGTACATCCCAATTAGCCCACCTCCCGCTGACACTTTATTCCATCCCACGTGGGTTAATACCTCCCATCATTAGCATAAACACAAAGAACATTCCTCATTTAACTATAAATTGATACACTTCATGTTAGTTTGACAGTATGTGATTTGTTTGTGCTGTCTTTCTCCGGCCAGCGCCTCCCTCCCTGTTGGCTTTGTTTATTCAGATAGCCAGGGACCTGGTCTGTTTTCTGTGCTCTCTTTGTTCTTTGGCACAACGCTCTGACCTTGCTTCATTCATAAATCTTTCTGTCTCTTTATGCCAAGAGCTGGCCGGATCCTGCCTGGATTTCTTGTTAGCTTTTCTAATCTACCACGCATTCCTTAAATTCTACGTGAGCTCAGCTCTTTTCTTCTAAATGGAATCTATTCTATTTACTTGGTGAACCAATATTCTGAACAAGATGGCTGCCTGGCTTATGGTGGCAACCATCTTCCAGCCTGGTTCTCCTTCATTCCCCCCTTGGCTCAAGTGTCAGTATCTTTTTCCTGGCACTTGTAGCCATTACACTCCACTATTCTGAAATTCTGAATATTGGGGGGACTTCCCGTTCGCTGGGAACATTCCCTGTGGAATTATCAGTGGTATCTTCTGTGTTTGTGTGGGTGTCAGTGCTGCCTTGCATAGTGGCCACATACATAGCCCTATGCGGTAAATCAGTATCCCTATGATCAAGACCACCACTACCATGAGTATCATGGATCCAATCTGTGAGATAAATCTCAGGATCGATCCAAACCATTCTCCCATTGCTCCGAACCCACGGAGCGGATTCCAGCCTTCGGCAGCAATCCTTCTAGCTGAACCCTGCAACTGTGCCACTTTCTCCTGGTGGTCTTGAATTACCTGGTAATAATCTGGGACTTCGTGTGTAGTGTTTCTGATGAAGGTGCAACATTCATAGTGCATCGTCATTTCACACAATCCATTCAATGCTGCACTGATCTGCTCAAGCGCCATGTCATGTATCATCTGCACCTTTCCTATCTCTCGCATTTCCAGATTCAGCAACTGGATATCCATACTGGTTCTATTCAGGATCTCATCCATCAGATTGACATAGCTATTCAATCTCCTCATTATCTCTCCTCCCCATCCAGTCCATGCTGGCAGCCATGTCCATATTCGATCCATTTTCGCAAACAACTCTCTCTTCGGTCTTTCAAACACCAGCGGATACCTAGGGTGTAGTTCTGTGTCTGTGTTTGTGTCTTCTCCCCTTAGTCTCTGTATCGGGACCAGTTTAGCCAAATAACACATTCCTGTTATTG
This sequence comes from Leptobrachium leishanense, assembly GCA_009667805.1. Taxonomy (NCBI): domain Eukaryota; kingdom Metazoa; phylum Chordata; class Amphibia; order Anura; family Megophryidae; genus Leptobrachium; species Leptobrachium leishanense. The sequence goes on from CM019064.1 coordinate 46,290,281, forward strand.
TTGGTGGAACCCATGTGTAACACACTCTCCCACAACACACCTGGTATCCCTCTTCTAACATGAATGGTGATAGGTGTAGTGTTCCCTTTGCTAATTCCAACATCATTCGCCTCATTCGTCTTGTCGTTTCCAGCACACTCTGCATCCCACCAGACTCATCTTCAATTACTCTCTCTTGTTCACTCGTGAGTTTCCTGCACTGTATGTATAGATAATTTGAGTGTCCCTCTGTGTCAATTGTGTATATATATGATGTCCAATTGAATTTGCTTGAGTAACACCCTTCCTTCTTATGTGTGTCTTTATCTGGCCCTATTTGGAAACACCATTCTGGAGGATATATGTACCCTATTATGGGATACCCAGCTTCATACATTTCTGGTTGTTCTCTGGGTGGCCGGAAAAGAATGTATTGTAATATTCCCTGATGCAAACATACTCAGATTCATTGGAACAGAAGCAAATGGGATATGGATTGTCTCTGGGTGCATTCTGCTGCACACCCAACATGCTTCCTGCCCAGATTTCTTAGCATAGTCATATTTAAATTGCACAAGCAAATGTCCTCTTGGCAATATCTCGGATGATATTTCTCGCTTTTGTCTCCACATGGTACGGTTCTCCATCACCGGGTGCGTACCATTCCAGATGTGAGAAATATCCACTTTCCCCGCTGTATTTATACAATTGGGGCATGCTCCACGTGAGAGTCCATAAATCAAATTAGCAAGGTATAGAATCAGCGCCACAACTGCCCCGAATGTCAGAATTCCTTGGGCAATTCTTTTCACAGCCACATAAACCCAATCCCCCCCCACCGGAATTTCAAAAGTGAAGAACATATCAGGACGATCAAGGGTGGGGGCCGGGCCCCTAAAAAACACCCTGTGGTTATCCCCCGTCGGCAGGTGGTCAGGGCCTGTGCCCATCAAAACACCCATCTCCGCTGGCGGGTGGTCAGGGCCTGTGCCCATCAAAACACCCACTTGTTGATCCTCTGAATCATCAGGGTTAGGATCATTTAGGTGCTCGAGACTGTGGTCTTTGTCAGCTTCAGCCTCAGCGGATTGGTCTCGTTGGCGACGACCTTCCATGTTAGCTCAGGACTGGCAGCTGCTTTTATTCTGGAGTGATGTATCCACGGGACCACCTCGGCAACCTTTACTGCTGTAGGGGTTGATAACAGGACAAGATAAGGACCTCTCCATTTTGGACCCAGTGGATCATTTTTCCACTCTTTTACCCATACTGAGTCACCCGGACAATACTTATGCAGTGAAGGATACAGAAAATGCGGTATATTATCCCCCACCCAAGTATTTAACTTCTGCATTGATTTACCCAGCATTACTACCTGATCATTTAGTTTAGTTTCTCCCAATGCCCGAAGGTCCCCCCTTAGTCCATTAATCAGAGGGGTTGGCCGTCCAAACATAAGTTCGTACGGACTTAGCTTCAATTGGGGGGTTGGTCTGCACCTAATGTGCAAAAGGACTATCGGCAGCAAGTCCAACCAGCCTAGTGACGTCTCTTGGCACAGTTTGGACATCAAAGTCTTTAGGGTACGGTTCATTCTTTCAACTTTTCCCGAACTTTGGGGCCTGTAGGCGGTATGTAGCTTCCAGGTGATGCCCAGTAGCCGGGCAAGTTGTTGCAAACAGTTCTGGATAAATGCAGGGCCATTGTCCGACCCTATCTCGAGTGGAAGTCCATAACGTGGTATTATTTCTTTCATCAGGCTCTTTACCACTTCTGTAGTCTTTTCAGTTCTTGTTGGGAAGGCTTCCACCCATCCCGTTAAAGTACATACCATCACTAGTAGATATTTGTATCCTTTGCAGGGTGGCAGCACTGTAAAGTCTATTTGTAATGATGCCATTGGGGATAGTCCGATTGGCTGTTTCCCTGGGGGTTGAGACGGGCCTGTTCTTGGGTTGTTTTTGGCACATGTTACACACTGCTGAGCTGTTGTTTTGCAGATTGCTGACAATCCTGGTACGTAGAAATGTGGCTCCAACTGTTGCTCCATCATTTCTCTCCCTCCATGGGTACTTGCGTGAAGTGCTCTTACGATTTCAGGAGCCAGTGTTGCTGGTAGGACCATTCGTCCATTCTCCATCTGGAACCATCCATCTTCTCCATAACCTCCGGGTTCTTCTGTCAGCCACTTCTTTTCTTTCTCTGAGTACACAGGTGTCCATTCGCTCAGTGGCGCCGGTAGGAGTGCAGCTACCACTGGTTTTGGTTTGTATCGTGCCAATTCTCCATGATTCCCCCAGATAAATTCTTCTTTTGGGAAATAGTATCGCCATGCGAAAAACAATAAATCTTGTCTGTCTTGTGAATCTCTTACTGCTGGTATGAAAAAGTTCATTGCACTTTTCTTCATTCTTGGCAGTCTGTTCTTGATAAGGATCTCCTTGAGGAAGAACCTCACCAGTGGGACTTGATATTCTTCTGCTCCCAATTCTCCCAGACTGTGCAGTATTCGTGTGATTCGTAGATTATTGTGAGGATGGTTTGTCAGATTTTCAAATCGTGACGCGAAATTTTCTGCTCGTTCAACTTCAGTTGTTTCTTTGTCTTCCTCCTCCCCCACTATTTTTATGCCGAAGAATTTCAGCATCATTTTGTAGGCTCTGCGCAGTCTTTGCTGAACTTCTGAGGTGTTGATCATTAGGCGTGTCTCTTGCGGATTTAGGGGAGTAGAGTAGAAATTTCGGCCTTGTGTCCGAGTTGGAAAAAGCCATTGGATATAATCATGATTGAGTTCTAACAGTTCAAAGTCATCTTGCCATTTGTGCAGTATTATTTCAATGAACTCGCCGTGGGGTTCAAACTTTTTCAAATTCATGTAGAACTCGTAATTTGGCATTGAAGGTTGAGGCTCTTGTTTGCAGATCAGTACTTTAGCTTGATCTTCTGTTGGCGGTGGCGGTTTTGCAGCTGCTTTTGCGGCCTGGTCCGCGCGTCTGTTACCTTTTGGAATTTCATCACGGCCCTTTTGATGGCCTCGACAGTGCATGATACTGACAGCACTTGGTTTCCACACTGCTTCCAGGAGGGCCGTGATTTCTGCAGCATATTTAATCTGTTGTCCTGAAGACGTGAGTAGACCTCTCTCTTTGTAGAGTGCACCATGTGCATGGACCGTCATGAAAGCGTATTTGGAATCTGTATAGATATTTACTCTTTTTCCTTCAGAAATTTCAAGGGCTCTGGTTAGAGCTGTTATTTCGGCCAATTGTGCAGATGTATGGCCTGGCAGTGGCTTTGCTTCGATAACTTCTTCTGCTGAGACTACTGCATAGCCGGAGACTTTCTTCCCATCATCCATATAGCTGCTACCATCAGTGAATAGCTGTAGATCGTATTTGTCTAGGGGTACGTCTTTCAAATCTGGCCTGCTACTGAACACTTCTTCCATGACTTGGAGGCATTCATGATCTGGATCCTCTTCACAGTCAGGCAGTAAAGTAGCAGGGTTCAAGGTAGCGATGAGGTCCAAATGGACCCGTGGATTTTCACACATCATGGCTTGGTACTTCGTCATCCGGCTGTTGCTGAACCAGTAACCTCCTTTGACATCCAGCAGAGCCTTGACAGCGTGGGGCACCTTGACATGAAGAACTTGTCCAAGGGTCAGCTTGTCTGCTTCTGCTATCAGCATTGCGGTGGCAGCCACTGCTTTCAGGCATGGGGGTAGGCCGCAGGCCACAGGGTCGAGTTGCTTGGAGAGGTAGGCCACAGGCCTCAGCCATGAGCCAAAGGTCTGGACCAATACTCCTGTTGCTGTTTGGTTGTGGTCATGTACGAACAGCTGGAAAGGCTTGCTGTGATCTGGCAGGCCCAGTGCAGGAGCTTTCCATTAGCAGAGTCTTTAATTTCAGAACGCTGCTGTTTGCTCTTCTTCCCAATGAAAGGGGTCTAGTTCTCCCCCCTTGGTGGCTTGATGAAGCGGCTTGGCAATGTCTGCGAAGTTGGGGATCCATAGGCGGCAGAAGCCTGCAGCTCCCAGGAACTCACGGACTTGTCTCCTGGTCTTTGGTTGGGGTATGCGGCACACTGCTTCTTTTCTTTCTGCCCCAGTGCACGTTTTGGTACCTGTTAACTGGAAGCCCAGGTATTTTACACTCTGTTTACATATTTGTGCTTTCTTTTTAGAAACTCTGTAACCTGCTTGGCTTAGTAGGTGTAGCAAAGCTTTTGTGGCGGATAAACAGTCTTTTTCCGTGGGAGAGGCCAATAATAAATCATCAACATATTGGAGTAACACTACTTTGTCTGGCTGAGCATTGAAGGCGAGGAGATCTTGGCTGAGCGCGCACCCAAAATCGTGGGCGAATTTTTGAAACCTTGAGGGAGGCGCGTCCACGTCATTTGATGACGCCCCCCGTGGTAGACTCTTCCCACTGGAATGCAAAAAGGGGCTGGCTTGCTGGAGCCAGACGGATGCAAAAGAAAGCGTCTTTTAAATCAAGCACTGTGTAATATTGTGTATCTCCGGGATTAACGCCAACAAATTGTATGGATTTGGAACCACAGGGTGTAGTGTTACGGTGGCCTCGTTGACAGCTCGTAAATCTTGGACAGGGTGGTACTCTTGTGTGCCTTCTTTCAATACTGGCAATAGGGGTGTGTTCCATGGTGACACGCAGAATTTCAAATATGCCGTTATCTTTAAGTCTCTGTAAATGTATTTGTATATTCTGCTTGGCTTTTTGTGGGATATGATATTGTCTTAGAGCCACAGGCGTTGCGCCGGGCTTTAATTCCACATATACCGGGGGTATGTTTATGGCAAGTCCTGGCGGATTTTCCTCCGCCCACACCCCAGGAATTTCAAGGAGTAGTGCATGCGGGTCCGGCGCGGCAGGCAGAGTAGGTGCCGTGCGCCATTCTTCCTCCCTTGGCATAACTACTGCAATTTTCACAGATTGTGGATTGTGCGGACTGGCTGGAGTATGCTGCCGAATAGAGCTGCCGCTCTCAGGCAGGTCTAATTGAGCGTGACCCCCGGGAAGGAACGTAATTTGGGCTTGCAATTTGCAGAGGATATCCCGCCCCAGGAGTTGGATGGGACATTCGGGCATATACAAAAATTCATGTTCAACATTATGCCCACCCACACTACATTTTCTAGAAGCAAGAAAAG